>JAVCKT010016558.1:9681-21222 GCA_032273925.1 Rhynchotus rufescens
GATTAAGATCCTGCAGCCACCCCAGGCCCCTGGACAGTACCTCCTGGTTGTCAGAGAGGTCCAAGTGTTTAAGTGGTGTCCCCTGGAAGGGATGACTGCCCAAACCTTGCAGGCCACAGCCAGCCAAGGAGACGTGAGTTAAGGTTGTGATACCCCTGATGTCTACACAAGGTAGATTCTCCCCCTTGCCTAGTACAGCTTGCAGGGGACACAAGTCTACTCGGTTGTGACTGAGGTCAACTGTAGTGATCTTCTTGGTGTGGGTAAAAAATCCAGCAGGAAGCACCGTCAGCCTGTTGGAGCTCAAATTGAATAGCTGCAGGTTGGGCACAGCCCCAGCAGGCAGGTCCACCCGCAGCTCTGAGAGACGGTTCTGGCTTAGGTCCAGGTCTGTCAGCATTGCTAGGGGGTTCCCCTCGGGCACGTGAAACATCTCCATGCAGTTCTGGTTTAGTTTCAGGTGGGTCAGGGAAGGCATTTTTACCAGGAAACTCTCTGGTAGGTACCAGACCCGGTTCTGGCTCATGTCTAGGAGCTGTAAGGAGGAGAGATTGCTGTGGCAAATCTCATCCCAGAGGCTGACTGTAGTGATGTTGGTGGAATTGCCATAAGTGAGCAGGAACTGCACTGTGGCATTTGCCAGGGATATGGCATTGGTGAGACGCTGGTAAAAGCTCAACTTGTTGTCCTTCAGCAGCAAAGAGCGCAGCTTATTGTGCCGGGGCAGCACAGGGAAGAACAGGAGCTGGTTGTGGGACAGGTCCAGCACCTCCAGCTCAAAGAGGTCATTGCTTTCAACAGCCAGAAACCACTCAATGGCATTGTTGCTGATGTTGAGCATCCTGAGCTGTGTCAGGTCAAACTCAGCTATGCATGGGATGTAGTTGTAAGCCATGTTGAGCCTCTGCAGCTTCTGCAGCCCTTCAAAAGCTTGGTCAATCTCAAAGATGTAATTCTTCTCCAGGTTCAGCTCCAGGAGCTGAGTCAGGTTTGTGAAGGTGGATGAGTCCAGCCTCATGATGAGGTTCCTGGCCACAGACAAGGACTCCAAGGAGGACAGGTTCCAGAGCAAAACTGACACCATGTCCTCACTGAGGCAGTTTCCAGCCAGATCCAATTTCCTCAGAGCTGGTAATGCAGAAAAAGCAGCTGCTGTCACCGAGTAGTTTGTGAAGAGGAGGTTGTCTGCCAAGGAGAGCACGTGGAGGCCTTGGCTGCCCAGGAATGCACCAGGTTCGATGAGCTCCAGACGATTCTTTGACAAGCTGAGATACCTCAGTTTTTGGTATGGAAGCACAGAGGCATTCCCCAGGACCCGTATAGTGTTGTTATCGAGCAGCAGCTCCTCTAACTCATCTTGCAGATTTCTTGGGACTGAGTTCAACCATCTTCCGTTGCAGGTGGCAGTGCTCTGCACCTGAAGCAAGTAAATATGAAATATCTCAGAGGAAGGGCAACTTGAGGCACCAAGGAATAAGTCTATAACAAGGGTATGCACAGAGCACCAGCAGACTCACAGACACTGTCCAACCTGTGTCTATATCAGGAGAGCTCCCACGTCCCTCAGCTCTTGCTTTACAGACAGGAACGTGCATGATACCGTGAAGGTGGAAAGGGTATGTATGGAAAAGAGCTTAACCTCCAGCAGCAGAAAGAGAAGAAACAGCAATGAGGCACAGAGAGAAAGTGAGGTGATGTGAAGGAGTTAAGGGACCAAAGCATGGATGGCTCCGCAGTTAAAGCCTCAGCACCTCATGTTCAACTCCTAGTTCTGATGGTAGCCCAGGAACTGGGATAGAGTCTGGAGATGCTGAGAAGCCTGGGATTTATAGGGTAGGAGCGAGACATGAGAGAAGTGAGGGTTTGCAAAAGGCAACTCACTAGTCTGCAGCCCCCAGGAGATGATGCCCAGGCTGCGCCAGCCCCATTTCCCCATCCTGTTGCTAGAAGAACGAGACTTAGGGAAAGACCCAGGAATGGCACCTCCATTTCAACAACAGCATTCCTGTGAAGACAGAAACAGAGGTGAGAGGATCCAAAGCTGCCACCTGCTCATCCTGGAAGGCCTGGGCTTCTCCCAGGAAGCCTGTCCCAACACCATCCCCACCATCCCCACTTTGAGGGCCTTCAGACAGGCCCTCCCATCTCCTCCCCAGCAGTTACCCTGTCTCGCTGCTGCCTCATGACTGGGGTCAAGCTCAAGGCTCAGGGCTTCCATCCTCTTTCAGTTACTGCCTGCTCTGCCTCAAGCCACAGCTTCCATTGCTCCCCGGTGGGCACTGGGAGGTGATGGGCAGCACAGGCGCCCAGGTGACCTCACAGAAGCAGATGCCGTGGCCTGGTGAGAGGCTTGAATCCCTGCACGCTTCCCAGCTTGTGCCCTACACTGTGGGGAAGTGCATAGGCTTGGAGGTAGGCAGCGCTCCCCACGCCGGCGTGAAGTCACAGAGAAGATCCTCCTCCTGCCTTGTGGGAATCAGCCCCAAAGCTAAGGTGGCTTCTCAGGTTTGCTCCCCTGGCCGGGCACCTGAGGGCTGGGCAAGGAGAGGGGCAGGGAGGCGCAGGCGAGGGGCAGGCGGGGCAGCATGGCCGCCGCGCGGGGCTGAGGGCGCCGAGAGCTGAGGACGCCGCTGCTCGCACCGAAGGGCAGCGCACGGGGAGGCGGCTTCCTGCCCTCGGCGGCCTTGCAACGGCCCCTGCGAAACACTCCCTGTGGCCCACACCAACCCCCAAAAGGGCCCGGTTTTCAGGGGCTGCTCCCCCTCTAGCCCCCATCCCTTAACAGCCTCCTGGCTGCCACCCAGTGAAAGTCGCTGATTTTCAGTGCAAGGTGCCAGGTTGCTAATTTTGTGGAACTGGGGTCGCTGGCATTTGCATCTGGGCAAAAGCTGAACTTCAGGCAAATGAGCAGCGAGGTCTTGACGAGGGCTCAGCAGTTTCACAACTGCTGGCATTTGAAGAAAAAAATTAGAGGCTATTTTTGGTAGCCTGAGTAGCTGGAGCTGGAATCTAGCACCCCAGATGGAGAGCGGGAGGTGTGCTGGGTTCCCTTCTCCCGGGGAACAGCCTAACTGACACCATGTTGAATACCAAAAAATCTGATGCTTTATCACATCAGTGCTTATCAGTCCTACCGGGGTGAAAAGAAATCCCTGCCGTATCTCCAGGATAAAGCTGAGGTAAAGGAGCTTGTGCCCCTTACTTAGGCCTTCAGGACCTTGTGCCAGGGCATGGCTGGCGGCAGGCGCGGGCAGATTGACCTGCTGTGTCCTCATTGCGCCCCTGTGCCCACCAAGCTGGGGGCTCCACTTCTAGCTTGTCTTTGGGCGCAGACGCCTCTCCTTGGCAGAAGCTCCTACTTGCTCTCAGTCGGCTCAGCTTTTCTCCCATCCCTTCAGCACCCAGATGGGTTCTCCCGCAATGTCACAAGCTTCTTCCCATCTCGATCCCCCCAGTGCCAGAGGCGCTCACCGCCGCACAAACCAGGCCACAGGACTGCACCCACAGCGTTGACCAGGGTCCTCTACAACCATGGGCATCAATGATGTGCAGCCACCGGGTATAGAGAGCGATGCCAAGAGGCTTCCCCACACTCCTGCCTGGACTTTCACTCCAGTTGACCAACGCCTGGGTGGGGAACAAGCCTTGGGTGGCCAATACTCACCGCGTGTGGCGATGCGCAGGGTTCGTGACGACTCATCTTGCAGCTCGGTGCCCGCTCTGCCCGGCGCCCCGCGGTGTCTCAGGGCCCAGGGGAGCTGCCGCCCGCTGCCTTTGGGCCGTTCTCTGCCTTAGAACTAATATAGCCTTTGCGGAAGGAGCGAACGGAAACTGCAGTCACATGGAGGCAGCGAGCGCGGCGAGGCGCTTCACTTACTGATCTCAGCACTTACACCCAGGGTCATGCACTCACCAAGAGCTCGGAGCGAGGAGGAAGCGAGGCGGGCAGCGGGGCCGGGTGGGAGAGGAAGGGGAGCAGCAGGGAGGAACTGGGCTCCATCAGGGCTCTCCGGCTCCTCCTGAAGACGGGCTAGGGCGGGGGGAGATGTTTGCACCAGGGCTTCTCTGCACAGGTCCCGACAAACCCTGCAGGGTCACGTCTTGAGTTTGACCCACGCCAACCCTGCACAAGCCCCACTGCATGGAAGAGTGTTGAGGGCACCGCCAAAGCTGCACGCAGCACCCTCGCGCTGTCAGACACTTGGGGCTGCCCATATAGCCCCCATAGCACCCCCTCACCCAGCAGCGCCCACACCAACACAGCAAGTTGGCTTCTGCTGTCTGTGAGGACTGGTTCTCATGCTCCAGCTCAGCCTTGGCTTAGGCCCTGCACCATGGGAGGGGGATGGCGCTGCCCTCTGCTCCTGGAGCTGAGCCCTCTCCCCAGCCCATGCCATGGCCCCACCGACATCAATCATGAGGCCAGACCTTGAGGTGGGGAACCCTTCTCTGGGCTTCCTTCTCACCACAGTCCACTCCCTGGCTCTGCACCTCCCCTCCTGCCCCACACAGCCCCTCTTCTCACATCCTCATGCACCCCAACCTCCTCTCATATCCATCTCTCTCCTCTTCCAGCCTCCCGTGGTAAGGCAGCTCAGCTGGATTTGTCCAAAAACAAAGGACTCGAGACTGACAGCTCACTGCAGCAAGAAGGTGGCCAACCCTGCAGCCTCCTCTCTCTTAGAGGAAAATGGAGACGAGCCGCACCAAAAAGGCAGCTGATCCACCATGGTCTTGCAAAATCCCTAGTGAGATAGCGAGAGCAGCACATCCCACCAGGTAATGTTCAGTCCTCTGCTTCCTAGGCCTTGCACCAACAGGACCTTCTGCAAAGATTTGCAATAGCTGGGAGATGAACCCTTTTTATTGAAGTACGCCAGGCTGGAGAAGCCCAAAAGACAACATGGGTTGGGACAACATCCACCTTCCAGTATTAGGGTTTCAAGCAGTCTTCAATGTCCTGCAGCCAGCATGCACACCTAGAGAACTTTTTTGTGTGCCTCTTCACCATAAATTTCATTTCTTCTCTGGAAGGAGACTGAGCTCTCTCATGTCACTGACAAAAAAACCCTGTGGTTTCATTTCCTTCATTTTCAAGGAAGTTTGAAGAGTAAAAATCAAGAAGGAAAATAGAGAAGCGTTAATGGTCCAAGCTGACTGCAACAGATTACAGCAGCTGTGAAGCTGAGCAAGATTCCTAGAGCATTGCTTTAGACCACACGGAGAGCGGAGCCCTGTTCTTATAACCCCATTCCTTAAGGGACCAATCCCACACCAAGACCACTCATGTTAGGGCAGGAAGGAGCAGTCAGAGATTGGAAGAGGGCAAGGAGGTCCAGAGACATAACACATGGGCATCCTCACCTGAGATAACACCAGTGCCTTGGTAGATCCACGTGGAATCTTCTGGCTGAGGCCCTGCTTAGTGTGTGGTGCACTGACACCAAGCGAGGTGGTTCCCTGGGGATGTGGTCCTTGGCCCAGGAGGAGCTGGGCAAGGGAGCAGAGCCAGGGAGCTCCTTGGAGCGCTCTCCTTCCTGCCTCCCAGCCATGGGGCTCTGTGGGGCCCCGCAGCTCTGCGCACCCTCCCAGCCGTGGTAGAGCACCTGGCAGCATGATTTATCTCACGCTTTCCCCACATCCTGCGGCCAGATGGTTTCAAGAACATCCTGAAGCTGACGCTTACCCCCCTCCCTTTTCCTTTCAGCCATTCCTCTTGAGCACTTCTGCCCTTATCCTGGCCTTATCCAGCCAGCTCTCCCATGAGGAGGGTTTGGTGCCTGGTTGTTTTTTCTTCCCTCCGGCACTGCCAGGAACTGCTGATCTGATCAGCTTGTCATCAAGCTTCAATCTGGGTCAATGACGGGGAGGATTAAAGTCAAGGAGGTTCTGCTGCTTGGAGCAGGTTGCACAAGGGCAGCTGCAGCTCCTGGATTTCTTTGACTGGGATTCTCCACGAGGCTTTATGCTCCCTCTATTTCTCCTTTTCTTTTCCCCTTTCATCTCCTTTTTCTCTTGCTTTCAGGTATAAACCAAGAGAAGAGCTAAAAGAAGAAAGCCTGGAGAAACATGGCATTGCAGAGTATCCCACAGCTCACTACACTGCAGAAACACCCAGAGCAGAGGCACTTTTGGGTGAAATGGATGGGGTGGGAGAAGGCAGGTCCTGAAGAAGATTCAAAACGTCATGCAGGATGGAGACAGATGTACATCCTATGGCTGGGAATGCTGAGGAGGGTCTCCTGCTGCCATCTGTTTCTCTTCTTGTCAGGCCAGATGTTTCTGAACTGCTCCCAGCCCTGCACTGGGCAAAATGAGCTGCATGAGCTCGAGAAGCCGGCATATCTGGAGCCAGTTGGACAAGGAGGAGATGTGGGGCATCTGGGAGGAGAGAGACAGGGGCAGCAGGGCATTTGCTTCTCCATGTTCTTCTTTGCCTGTTCAGGAGGTACCTACGTATTGACATGCAGGTGTCAGGTTTGACCCTCCTTGTTGGTTTCCACAGTGCAGTGTGGTACCCAGCAGAAGACACTGTGGGAATGGAGAAACTGCAACAGAAAGCAATTCACGACCACTGAGGAGACCTCAACATGCTCCTCTGATCCTGCAGGAAATAAGGTTTCTTCTGAAGTGGAACCACCAAGAGCAAGGGTCACTCTGGAAGTCGTCCAGAGTGCAGTGGCCACAGCCTCAGCTAAGTCAGGGCAAAAGGAAGCAGAAACCGTTCTTGGTCGGTTTCACTTGCTCCCACAGCCATGGAGAACTGGAGGTAATTGAACATGATTCTCCAGCAAGGGAGGACAGGAGCCTCGGGATCCTGTAACACATTACAGGGACACCTCCGGCTTGTGCTTGGCCTCTACCCTTGCTGCTTCATGTGATCTGCCCATAACTTTTGGTTGACCAAACGACTTCCTGTCTAGAATGCAACTTCTGTTTGATGCCTCTGCACAGACGTGTTCAGAAGCCATCCAGGCCCTCCAGCTAAGCACCTGAAATCAGCATCCTGATGACTTTTTCTGGGAAAAGTTCACCCCAAATCCTCATGGTGACCACTTCAGGGCTGTCTTGTTAACCAATGTCTTGCTTGCTGAACTTGCAGAAAGGGAAGAGCTGTCACACTTGTGAAGACCAGCACTCTCTTGGTTCTCTGCTTGCTTCGCTAGGTGCTGCAAAGCTCTAGAGGCAGCGTTGGAAAGCAAACCTAAGGGGACAGAGGCAAGCACAAGCCCTTTGCTACTGCGTTGTATCCTGGCCATTTCCTAGAGCTCCCTAGATCGGAAATCTAGCTCATTTGTTCCCACAGAATGAGGAATGATAGCCCTGGTCCTTGGATGGCTGAGGTGCACTGAGGTAAATGCTCAGACATTTCCCCAGTTTAACTGGAGCTCTGCAAGAACAGCTTCTGCCCGGCGCATTTCTTGCAGTAGGAACTAAGAGACAGATGTCAGCAATTTATGATCAGCTTCAAAATCTGTTTTTTTTAGACCTGCTTGCTTGTTTAGCCAGATGTGCTTGCAAGGACACACTTGTATCAACATTAATGACTGGAACTTCAGGCTTTAGTCTGATGTGTCCAGCTAATGAGGACCAGCAATGTCCAGCAAGCATAGCTATACAGTAGAAGCTCCCAAATCTCAGTTATTAATGTGACAGTTTGTTTTTTCGTCATGCATTAGATCCACGGAGCCAGCATGATCCTTTGCAGCAATGAGCTCCTTCCCTCGTGGACACCTGCAGATGCTGGTGCTCCGTGAACTGGGAGGTGGTCCTATCACCTCAGCACCATGGAGGAAGCCCAAAGGAACCCAGGTGAGCTTCTAGTTCTAGCATTTGGGGAAATCATGCCTGCAGGCTTGGAGACTGAAGATACCGGAGGATCTGGAGCACAGCCAGGAGCTCCAGAGCGCTGGTCCTCAACGCCGTGGCCATTGCCTCTGCTCTTCTCCCACATGGGGCAGCAGGTAGGTGTGAGCAGAGAGGAAGCGAGCCAGGAAGGAGGCAGCCGCAGAAGTGAGCTCATTTCCCTGCCACGTACCCGCACACAGAGCCCCCCCAGCCTGGTGGCTACACCCCCGCTTTCTCCTGCACCAAAGCATCTACTCATCTTTCCTAGACCGCGCAGCTGAGATGTGCTGGCCATGGGCAGTGGAGCGGTGGCCATCGCAGCGGCGGTCGTAGGGGATCCACTGCAAAGCAAACCGCCTTCCTGGGAAGGGCTGGGGCACCCTAGGGTGCAGGGCAGCAACGAGCAGCACCTTTGCACTGGTGCCTGCAAGAGCCCTGGCTGGCCCAGGCAACCAAGTCTGCAATACTTGGCATTTCTATAGCAACTGGATGCATCCGTTTGCTCATGAATCACCATCCGAGGCCAGGAGCACTGGAAGCATTGATGTGGTCAGGAACTGCTTGCAACGCATCTGCAGGGGAGAGAACAGAGAGGACCCGAACTCTCCACGAGCTGAAACGCCTTATGATCGAGTTGCTTAAATCTATAGCTTGCTCTTTGGTTGCACCTAGTCCCAAAAGCATTGCCCAAGATTTTCTTTGGGATTGCAAGATCTGGATAAATTACACTTAGTTTTTCTTTTACTGCACTGTGAACAAACCCTGTTGAGAAGTGATTTTTCAAAGCAGCCAGAAAAACATCTGACCCATTGAGTGCAGCGAATTTACCGAAGATTGAGCTAGCTGTCAGCACATCAGAGGCTTTTAACTCACCAGAAGTTTATCGAGAAGTCGCTGCCCTGGCAGCACTCAGTAATGCAAATTGCAACAGGGAAAATTACTCCACATTCAGTAATGCAAATTGTGACAGGAAAAATTACTCCCACATATACTCCCTTTCTGCTGCTGTTCTGCTTAAGAGAAGTGAGAAATAGTGTCATTAGTGCAGAGGGAAGCAAAATTACCTCATCTCCTTGCAGAGAAAAGCATATACCCACCCAGCTTTCCCTTCTGGCCGGGAAAACCAAGCTTCCTACGATGCAGCAGCCTCTTAACATTTCTCAGGTTGGATTTCAGTCATCACCTGCAGCAAGCTCACAGCTTCATACTCCAAAACCCTCCTTACCTTGGTTTTCTGCCTTTGGGCCATCTCTCCCTGCTTGCATATGTCACACTCAACTGAATCCCATTCATTAGTTATGTTCCTAGGAATTAAGACCAAATGGCATGCTGCAGGTGGGATAAAACATCTTAGCAGACTACAAAACATGAGACTGTAGCCTTTGGCTCTGCTCTTGCAAAAGATCCTCAACAAAGCAAACTTGACATGGGTCACCTCAAGTGGAAACGTGAGGATTGAGGTGCTGGTGTGTCCTCCTGCAGGCCTGTGATTCAGTTTGTGTCCGTGCAAGGGGATGGCACTGGGCACATGCTGTTTGTGAAACGTGTTCTCTCATCTGTCGGCTGCTTTCTGGAGAGTGAAGATGGTGCCGGGCAAATAAAAAGAGGTTCAGCACTGAAATCAGAAGATCGAGAAAGGGGAAAGAAAAGCAGCACCCTGTAAAACATACAATAACGAGTGATAAAAACTCCGTGTACACATGAAGGTTTTGTGCCCCAGGACAGTCATTCACCTTCCATCACCTATTCCCTCTTGCCTTCCTATTCCTCTCTTCTAGCAGCTCATGAAAGAAGAGCAACCAGGATATCAGACATTGTCCCATGAGGACGAGAGTTCAGAGAGGCTCAGGGAGGGCCAGAATGAACAGCAAGGATGAAAGCCATGAGGTTGCACAGCATCTCCAGGTGCCTTTTTCTCCTTTTAGAGCTCAATGCAGCTTTCACCATCTGCAGCATAGATGGGGAAGAGCTTGAAAAAATCCCTCGGGCAGACAAAAGTACAAGATGAGTTATTCAAAAGCACTTATGTAAATCATCTTTTTTGATGTATTTCAGCTTTTTTGACACATGGATATATTGGCAGCATTATTAGGCTAACTACAGCTTGCGGCTTGCTGTCTCCCTGGTAAACTTGGATGAACAAAGTAACCCTCCTGGTGCTCCTCCCAGAGACAAGACACAGCAACAACAAAAATACAGAGGCTCCAGCTGCAGGACCAGGGAGCCCACAAGAAGATGGGAGGCTTAACATCAAAGTCAAGATAGAAGCTCTTCTTCACAGAATCCCTGGTTGAGGTTGGAAGCGACCTCTGGAGATCATCTAGTCCAGCTCCCTGCTCCAGCAGGGACACCCAGAGCACAGGGCACAGGGTGGCATCCAGGTGGGTTGTGAAGATCTCCAGAGCTGGAGACTCCACAGCCTCCCTGGGCAGCCTGTGCCAGGGCTCTGTCACCCTCACAGTGTAGAATTTTACCCATTCAAGTGCAGCTCTAGTCTGCTGGTAGATGTACAACACAAGTGTAACATTGTGGGCTAAAGAACTGAGATGGAACAAAGACGAAAACAAAGCCCAGCTGCCCCACAAGAGACTGGCAAGTGCAGACTTGAAAAGAAGCCACCTCTGCTCATTCATAGCTCGCAAACCTGCAGGAATATAAACAACTTGCAATGCACAACGAAGGCTTATTTTAAAATTACTTCTCAAGGTCTTTTTCACAGCATCATCAAATGAATGAGGTTGGAAGGCGTTTCTGGAAATGATCTAGCCCAACCCACCTGCTCAAGCAGGGTCAACTAGAGCTCACTGTGATGTTCAACTTTCCTTTTTCTCTTTTTCAAAAAGCCACTATTCCCTGCTGAGAAACCATTGGAAAAAAAGCAGGAAAGCAGGTCAGTGAGAAATTAGACAGATATCTGTCAGACTAAAGGTTCATCCTGCCCTGGAATAACAGTGACATTTTATTGGGGCCTCTCAAATCCTATTCTACCTTTAATCTTAAGATCTCAGCTCTGTCTATTGGCTGTTAAAATAAGAAGCTTCTGAACTGAACAGGATTTGCTCAGCCCAGTTTGGGGTTCAATGAAGAAATATATTTCAAAAATTGTAGCTCTTTTATCCATTACTCCAGTGCAATTCCTCTCCCTTTTTTTTTTTCCTTTTTCATTCAAGGGGACATAAATAATATTAATAAAGAAGGGGCCATGTGAAACAGTTATTCGGTTCAAAACTTAGGAAAAGTGAAGCAAAGGTTCCCACAGCGCTGTTCATTTTGCCCTCTTGTGGGGAATAAGAAGAATTCATGGTCAAGTTGCACAAATCGTATAATAGCATGAAAAATGTGCATTCATCCTATGAATGAGCGGGTTCAACAGCACTGCAGGAAGACCAAAAAACAAATATTAAATATTTTGCTCATTTTCCTTCCCTTGAGTTATATTAAGTGCAAGGTAGTTGGCTAGCCCTGGCAGATACCAAACTTTGAGAAAATAAGTTTTATCAGCAGTTGCATGGCCAAACTCGGATGATACAGAGTTTGATTTTAATTCATCCGTCAGCATCACAATGAAAATGAGATAGCAAAAAAAAAAAAAAAAAAAAAAAGGCAGCCAAATGGAAAACATGCCCACCTAAAGGAAATAAAAATATATATATCCGCAGTAAGCAGAGAGCAAAACTGATTTGTACCAGGTTG
>JAVCKT010016560.1:13789-25516 GCA_032273925.1 Rhynchotus rufescens
AGCTTGCACTCATTACCCCTTGTCCTGTCCCTGGTGACCACTGAGAAGAGCTTGGCCCCTTCCTCCCTGCATTGCCCCTTCATGAACTTATACATATTAATCATAATTCCCTCAGCCTTCCCTTCTCCAAGCTAAATAGGCCCAACTCAGTCTCTCCTCATACGAGAGATGTTCCAGTCCCTTAATCACCTTGGTTGCCCTAAGACCTGGGGATGTTAACACTAGTTGTGTTGAACCTCAACAGATGTGGCCTCTGCAAGCTGTACACGTTATACCCCGGAGATGCTTCTGAACCCGCGCAATTAGCTGTTGTGTGTGTGAAACCACCATGGTTTAAATCTGGTTTCTGTCAGCTAATGTTATGCTAGCTATTAACTAAGACCAAAATAAACACAGATGTAAAACAATTAACAGGATGCGCTCACAAGTGCCCAAGTTTGCCAAAAAAGCAAAAACAAACAAACAAAAAAACCCCCAAGACAGTCTATATATAACTGGAATAGTGATTTCAGCTGAGGCTAATTTTTCTTTAAGAAAACAACCAACCAAAAATGTGAGCTCAGCACAAAACCCGTGCCTCCAAACCCGAAATTGCTTCCCAGAACACTTCAAGGTAGTTTCTTGCTAAACAAGGGCTCAGAGGAATCCTCATCATTCAGATAGAAGAGGGTCAAAACTGACACAGATTACACATGACAAATCCCAAAGAGACAAGTTTGAGGCAAATCCTGCTCTTGGGAATGTCAGCAGAGAACTGCAAGGTCTCCAATTACTGCAAAGTTACAAAAACAGAGATTACTGATAAACTTGCAAAGTTAGCTTGCTTTTAAAACATTTGTAGACAAGCAGGACACCAGAATCTGTTAGCAAAACTATAGCTTTTCTTTACCAGAACAGGCCCTAAGTGTTAACAAATGAACTTGGGACTGAAAGTGTAAGATTGCTGATCACTGCAAATTTGCAATAAAATTTATGATCTTCTAAGTGTTTGGTCTCGAATGTTAAAGGAATTATGATTTTAAGGAAATATAAAGTGACACAGGTGGCAGAAAGATTTGCAAGCACATCCAGCAAACCAAAAAACTCCAGAACACATCAGTTTTAAAATAAATCTGTGATATATCCTTTCTTCATCTTGTCTCCTCAACAGGCTCATGCAATGTGCTGGTAGATATTCAATTTACATGCTGAAACCAGTTGAAGAAACTTCATTTTACAGCAGATGAGATTCTGGGCAGTACTTCATCCTGTGAAAAGGCATCTTTTGCTTCATGTATAGCCAATCAACCAAGCCACCAAGTCAGATACAGAATTCACTTCTCTCCTAATAGCAACCTCAAACCATCTCTTCTGCTGCAACATCTTGTGTCACTGACAGCCTATTGGGCTGGACCCTCACAGGGTGGACAGCTACACAGCTGAGTACTTCCCTTGCACAGCTGAAGGCCAGCAAGAAAATACTAAAATCATCTTTGCACAATCAGAAAAGAGATCATGTCAAATGTACCTATCACCACGGAACATCACAGCACAGCCCTGTGGAGGAAACATCTGCCTTTTGGACTGGACTGAGCACTGATCAACTGCTGGCTAGCGAGCAGTCTGTGGGTCTTTAGCAGTCCATCAAATACAGAAACCTCTGCCCTAACAAATCTATTTGTATCCAATTCCATGGGGTGCAAGAATATTTGGGAAAAGCAGGACTGTTTCATAGAGCTCGGTGAAGGTAGAGCTGCATCTTTTTACATTTGCTGAGGTACTGACCATTTATTTTTAAGGCAAATTAGACTCCTTTGTAATCTATGACAGATTCTTTTTTTTTTAAATTTATTATTTTTTTCTTAGATCTATTCACTCACATCCACAGGCTCCTGCCTTGGAGAGTCCCACTCCCTCTTCTCTTATCATCACCTTTTCTTAATAAAAGATGAATGAATTTATTATTACGGAAGTATCTGGGGAGCAGGGTCATTATTAGCACACGGACTTAGGCACTCTGCAAACAACAGGATGTAGCCTCTGCTTAGAAAGGTCTGGAAAATGGTAGAGAAGAGAAGTATAACAGGCAGCCTGAGTGGAGAGATGACTTTCAACTGCTTGGGAAATATCACAACTATTTATGCTTTTTACAAGAATTTGGGGTAATCTTATTGGGAAGCAATTAGCCAGAAAAAGAGACAAAAGAGGCAGAAGGGATTTACTTCTTCCTTACAACCTGTAAAAAGACAGGATAATTGGTCTTGTACCAGATGCCTACACAAGAAGAATTTTATTTTATTTTATTTTTCCTCTTGCATTATAACAAATCCCTGAGAGAAAACAGAGCTTAAGAACGGGAAATGCTGACAGATAATCCCAGCACACACAAACAGTGCTGGCCCAGCTATAACACCCAAGCAGTAAAATACTATTGTCCTCCCTTCCTCATGTTCAGAACTTCTAAATTTATTTTGTTCGGGGTTTTTTTTTTTTGCCAATTTTGATGCTTTCAAGGATACATCACAGGAGAGGGATTTTGGTCGAGAGTTACCTGCTCCACTGTCATGGCCTGGGTATGAGAAGAGTGAGTGGAATCCACATAGAAACCTGCCCCAGCAATAATATGGACTCCAGTTTCTTCAGCAAGTTTCTTCAGGGTATTCACGTCCCGATCAATTCCCACAGTGGTATTTTCCACTATAGTCCCACCACCTGCTGCTTTAAAGAGCAACAGCTCTTCCTTTATGGCAGCAGTTTCCTGAGACAAAAGCAGGTTTTCTTTATGGCTGTAGGGATGCTGCTTAATCCAAAACAAGTTCTTCATCTCGATGGGCCCCTCGGACAGAGGTTCTTGGCCTGGAGGCGGGGGCACGTAGCAGCTGCTGTAGTTCATACTCAGGTGCTCATGAGTCAACGTGTAGCCAAGCTGGTCCGGGTCCACGAGGCCCAACACAGTCTGCACTTTTCCTCCCAAGGAAGGCATTTTTCTTCTGCAATCTGAAAAGAAAGAAAAAAAAAAAAAGAAAAAAATAAGTCATAAGTCTGGGAAAGAAGAAAAGAAGAAATAATAATGAAAGTATCTGAGAAAAAGCTGCAAATTCTCATATAATTTCTGTGGATTCCCTCCACTCTCACATATTTCACATATTTATACAGACACTACAATTTTGTTAGAGCGTTTTCAAACTGCGGTACCCTATCCTACTAACTACTGTTAATATGAAAACCTAAGCATTTATGTAACCAAAGCAAGCTTATATTAGTATTTGAAGAATGTAAAAATGTCTCATTTTAATAAAAGGAAATCATCATCATATACTGTGCTAATGTCAATATCATATTAAGATAAATGTTTGCTATTTTATAATGACCACTTGATGTTCATTTAGGATTCTTCACTCTTCAGCAGCTGTGAAATTTTCTCAGCTTGAGCCACCAGATGAGCATAACTGGTATCAAGACTGAATATTCTTTTATGATACCTTTATTTTATTGATCTGTGATCTCAGGGAAGTTGCGGAGTCTCCTTCTCTGGAGATCTTCCAAACCTGCCTGGATGCCCCCTGTGCCCTGGGTGTCCCTATTGGTTGGACTAGACGATCTCTAGAGGCCCCTTCCAACCTCAGCCACTCTGTGGTTTTTGTCCCTCATGAGTCACTATCCTTCTCTGATGTTGAGGCATCTGCCCATGCCCATTTGCCTTGCTTGCCCCTTTGCATAAGCAATGTGTGGACACAGACAACATCTTCTACAGTTGGCACCAGGGCTCCAGCTCTCCTGCCCACCCATATCCAGTAAGCTAGGAGTAACCCCAACGAAACTCTTCAAAGATGGACAACAGTAACTCAAAAGCGAGTTTGGTCCCCAAAGAGCAAGGCAGAAATTCCAATCTGCTTCGAAAGTCTTGTTTTCTGTCAGCTTCACTGGAGAACTATTTTACCAGTTAGTAACAGATCTTAGCCTAACATTTCATTTCTATGACTCAGCCTCTAAGATTCCCTTTCTTCAACTTTAATATAAATTAAATCATGTTATTTTTCCAAACTTCAAATGACTAGTGACAAAGACAGACCTTGAGGCTACTGCCTACCATCGATTTATGTCAAAAGCATCTGGTCTCTACAAGTACAGCGTGAATCTCTACAGGTTAGAATTTGCTGCATCTCTCTCCATTAGGATTTGGAAGGATTTTCTTAGGGAGGGGGGTCTTTTTAGTGTGTGTGTCACACGAACATTAAACATAGCTGACTACCCAGCTCATGTTAGATCTTCCTGATGCCAGTTGCAAAGGCTTGAGGACATGCAGCTATAATCCCAAGTCAACAAAAATCAGCAGCTGCAAAACAAAATACATGCTTAATCATGTCCAGAGGACAGGACTAACTAGAGCATGCATTATTGATTAAAGAGAGAGGTCTTTCCCGTTTCTGTTTCTCTTTTAGTGAATAATATCATAAACATGGGGTTGTTACTGCTGAAGTGCTCAGAGGACCCTCTCCTTTTAACTGCTAGTGTTAATCTGCTAGGATGACAGAAAAACTGCAATCTGAAGGGCAGGATGGACGATCTCCATCCCTTTGGAGACATCTCCCTTCATGAGCCTGTCACTGTCACAGACCAACCCAGGCCCAGTGAAGACTCTCCAGTTGTTTAAATAGGAAAACTTGGCCACCCTTAGGAAAGAGACAGGACTGGCTGTGTTTGCTTGCCTTGAGTATAAGCAGACATAGATGAAAAACCCACTGAGAAAAGATTGCTCTTTTTATGAATTTCATTTGTGGACTAACGTGTCGACTTGTTTGAGAAGGCAGGAGAATAATTACTTCGGTAGAACAGACTGCTGGTGGTTTAATATAATGATTTTTTTTCCAAATAGATTAAGAAGTGCATGATTTCAGAAAATATTATTCCTGAGCAAATAATTAAAAGCAAAATACCTGTCTTAGTCAGAAACGGCTGCTAGCTACAATTCAATTAACTTGCCTAACCTAGTCATTAATTCAGTTCTTGAATAAAGCTGGCTCTCCACAGAGCAACCCACAAGTCTGGAGAAAGTTCAATGATCTGAATCATTCTTGCATTCATAGCAAAGACATAGATAACTGCAGACTTTTTTTCTTTTTTTTTCAGTAAATATCTATGCTCTGGTATTTAGTAACATCCTGAGAGCATAAAGAGTGATATTTACATTCTGTACCAGAAACACACTTTTCTTCCCACGTGTTCACTGACAGTACATTCTGTATAGGACAAGTCCATTTTGGCATATAATGAAGTATACAAGTATTTAAACATAAGAATAACGATATCCTTATAACAATATTAGATACTAGGTGAGTAGAGTCTACCTTCTTAGGAAGCTTCCACCGTATTTTTTTAGTGTTGCTATTCAATAAAGCCATTTTAACTGCCTCAGAATTTCTGCTCACTCTCAGATTACAATTTTGATAAAATGTTGATTTTTCACACTTGTAGCTGCTAGTTCTTTTCTGACCTAGTTAAACTAGATTAGTCTCAATTAATCTGGTCTGAACCCTATGAAGACCCGAGGTTGTGGGAGGGGATCTACATCTAACCTGTGTTCTTATTTACAACAGGGGAGGGAAAGTTCTGCTACCTGTTGAATTTTAGACTACAGCATTTTTACAGAACTAACACATACTTGCAGATCTTTTGTTTTAGATCGAATATTTTTACAAATAAAAGAAACATCACAAAGACGGAAACTGAAGCAAGCAACATTTAAAGTAGGCCTAATTTTATCTTCCTGATAAATAAGATTACTATTAGTTAATGCCAGTACTTGCTTGCTAACAATTTCATAAAGCTACAGTTTTTAATTAAAAACATATGAAAAAAAAAGCAACCAGTAGCTTCTGATTGGAATTATTTTTAAAATCATTGCCCCGATATCACCTCTACTGTTGTTTAAAAAGACAGCATGCCATGATTATAATGATACATTATATGCTATAACGATACATCATCTTTAATAACATTCACCTGATGGTACCATAATTTAATTAGTGTCCTTAAACTAGAGTTTAGTTGCAAACAGCTTTTAAATTGAGTAAAAAGTGTTGCTTAATTTAAGGACATAAATGTTGCTACAGAAATCAATATTCATGTGCTTTGCTAATTATTTGAACTCTACAACTTCTACAACTTTTCTACAGTTTAATTATTTGAATTCTACAACTTTTTTTTTCTTTCTGAGTACATATACAGGAGACTTAAATCCTATCAACTCATTCTAGCCATCTAGTATGGTGGATATCTAATATGGTGGAATCATACAGAGCTTTCTTTTTCATGGAGAGAGAGAAAGAGAGGAAACCATCTCTATAAGCAATTCACACAGTGGGTTTTTTTTTAATCAAATAGAATAGGGCAAGTTACTTGCTAGAAATAGCTGCCTCCTTCCATGGACTGTAAAGTAGAGTCAAGAAACAGGCCTGGACAGGATATTTGTATTTTAGATGGCCCTTCATAAAACACATCAATTTCCTGAATCCTGACCTTCTTTGGAGATAAAAAGGGGTAGTATATTCCTATCACAAGGATAAACTGGCCTCCTGTTTGGTATCTTGTTTTGGGAAATCATTAATTTATGCTGCGGTTGCAAAAGGCTTGGTGATCAGGCCAAGACTTCTCTGTCCTAAGCACCACATAAATAAAGAATTTACAATTTTAAACTATAAATATATTTAAATTATGATTTTAAATTATTATCTCTAAAAATTACAGATTCAAACAAAAGGAAATGGGAAGGCCTTTAATATACAACCAAAATCAGTATTTTTCACCACAGCATTGAAACAACAACCTAACATTTCTGTAATAAACTCTGGACACATTTTTATGACAACTGATTGTATAGTGCATAAAATGTCTCTCACAGGCTATTGTTAAATACTGGTGAAGTAACTATTTTTCTTAAAGGTATTATGAGGAGGAAATGGAATTACTGCTAAAAGGAACTACATTCCTCACACTGGGAGAAACTACAGTGAATTTGCATGAATATCAATGATGGGATTTGGGTCTCCACTTTTCCCATCAGAAATTTGCACTTCAGTTACTGTATCATTTTAATGGCCATGTAATGGGAAGTCTCCCTAGGTTTCAATTAGCCGTTTCCTACAGTAATCCCATGTTGCTACAATATCGTAATTGCATAAATACAGTTTCCACATGTTAATGCGTTTGCTTTGGTATTATAAGCATAATTTAATGGTATTAGCACACATTCTCCTTAGACTTGCATGGGAATCATTTTATTGTCATTACATTACAATATGGTATTATAGCAACATGACATCCAGATAGCTGCGAAAGAAAATTTACAACAAAGCAACAAGAATAGCTCAATAATTATTTATCTACAAAAAAAAAAAAAAAAAAAAAAAAATTAAATTCAGCTGCCATTTAGCAGTAAGGTCCCATCTGCATGATGAGGCCCTTCCAGAGGGCCTTTCCTTGCATAATCACACAGTCCCAAAAAACATGGCATGAAACAGGCCTGCTTTATATTATTTGCAGCTAGATTTAAATGCTTTGAGTGACCTCTGCAGAACATGGAAAAGGCCCAATGTAGAAATATATGACACATCCATAGTTAATTGCTATTATCTATCTATTATCTAGTCTATGCTATGTCACCATTGCCCACATGTGAACACTTTGTGATGACAGAAAAAGGTTGATAAAACAATAGAACAGAAGAGACAGTGGGTAAGAGCAGAGTATGTCAGGAAGAATTTTTAAAAATTATCTTAAACTGGCCCAAATCAAGCCAGTATAAAAGTACCACATCTGTGCAACTGAAAGTCATTTTCACTGTATTTAAAGGCTTTAAAAAAATGTTGGGCATTAAAAAAAAATATGCAGGATGCTCTTGCTATAAGAAAAAAAAATCACAAAGCATAGAAGAGGTTGGAAGTATGGGCATTACCTGTACTCGTTTGGGTTGACATGGGTAGATAAGTAACTGATACTTTCCACTAGGATTTTAATAACTGCTTTCTCTCACTCCCAATGCTTCTGCCAAATTCAGAGGGATTTTTGGGATGGGAGGAACTTTCTTTTTGCCACCTGACAAGCACATTTTCTAATTTCTCTGACAAGACAGGTTCCAGATCTACTCGATCTTCTCCAACACTTTGTTTACAAGCTCCTATTACAGAACACACGTGCCTAGAAGCCAAGTTCTACACGGGTTCCAGTGAGCGTGGCCTTTGGCCCACGCACAGTGTCAGCTAACAGCTACTACGGGCACTGAGCAGAGTCCACAGCTGACTGGCTGAGAGCACAAGCAGCACCGAACTTGTTCCAGGGGGACGGATTTGGGCTCCTTTGGGTCATTCAGCCCCTAGCAATTCCCTCGGTGCCTAAGGCTGCAAACCTGTCCAACAATCCATGATACCACGCTCTCAAATGGCCCTCTCTCAGTCCCACTAAAGTTTTCTGTTATACAAGATGCCAGACAAAAGCAAATCACATTTGGGGTTATTTTGCCCAAGAAATAGATCTTGGAAATGAGTTAGAAAGATTATGAAGAAATGTTAGTTTCTGGGCAAACTCTCTTCGACAAAATTGGCACATGAGCTTCTCTGAAGGTAAATTCCCACTTAAGTCATAATATTCTCCCTAGACTAAACAAGCAGAAGTTGTATTATTCTTTTTCCTCTGTCAAAGCAGAGCCCTGAGACTATCATGATTTCTTGAACTTCAAATTAGCTCAGAAAAAAAGTGCCAAGCTAAATAATGTGTCCCATTCAGAGGCAGAGCTTTTGCTCCTCACTATCTTCATAGTCTTAATAAGTTTTCAGCAATCAGGAAGCTATTACCCAACTGAAGTGAGAGGGAAATAAAACTTTGTATCATGTTGCAAAATTTGCTTTGAAGATAAAGTATGAGAGATTTAGCCCAGTGCTACAGACTTCTACAGTGGCAAGCAGAAGCCTAGCAAAGCATGCAAGTACACATAAAACATTAGTGCTAAGCTCTGCCTTGGAGGTTGTAAGAGAAGGACTTATTTTTTGGTTGAAAGCAGCTTCCTGGTGCATTTTCTTTCAGGAAAGCCTCTGTTCTCATCTTTCAGTCTTTTGCTGATCCCTTTTAGGCCTTACATTATTTTTCCAGCTGAAATCATGTACAGTAACTAGGGGAAGGGAAACCCCACACCTCTTTCCTTGGGTGAGGCCTGGCAGTGTGCTAGCATTTAATACTTTACACACTTTCTTCTCTTAGGTTGAAGTTCAGCTGTTTCTAACACAGTGGACTCGGACTTTTTTACCTACTCAGACCTGTCTGTGCAGGTAGCAGTCTCAACATCTCAGCTTCTTACAGCAAAGCTGAACTGAAATTTCTCTTTCCCAGAGAGATCCAAGACCAACATCCCCACAAGTATTTTCTTCATCAACATCTTATTTGTAAGAACTTCAGGGGATTTGGGCAGCTTCCAAAATTACTCCTGATAAAAGGTCAGATAAAAACTCTCCCCTAGGCTCCAACATTACATTAATTATATTTTACATGGTCACACAGTGTTTTTAGGCCAAAAATCAAGAGCAAAGTCACATTATGCTATATAATAATATATGCAAATATGGTCTGAGTACTGCATGCTGCCACATGCATTTGTGTTCTTAGCCCTAAATAGAATCATGTTTGCTTCTAATGGGTGCAGCGTTACAAGCACGTACTCGTTTTCCTGCCAGGACAACATGATACGAGAAAATCTTCTGTGCTTTTCAGCAAGGCGTCTCCAATCTTCATTTCTTCTAAATTTCAAACACAAAACTTAAGCATGAAACTAATTTTACTTCTATTCTCATTGACTTTAATTGGTTTTCTTTCAGGGTCATATATGCTTAAATATTTTCTCCAAAACTTAAAATATTTCACTAAGTCTGCTGGATGGTGCATTATGACCCATTTGTGCAGGAACTTCACCAAGAATCACAGCAAATCACTCTACAAATCTTTAGATTCAGAAGTAATGATAAAAGGGATGGAAATCTACAACAACACACAGCAGACACTGTCCTGCTGACCATACAGATCTATGCGATATAAGAGTGATATTCATTACTATGTCTCTTAGTCAAGACTGTAAATGACTAACCAGAAAATTCAGGAGAACGAACTCTGTGGTCAGGTTTGTAGGGAAGAGAGTAATGAAGAACAGAGTTTGAGAAGGGCTTTGCGAGGAATGATTCTACATCAGCTTCTGAGATTTGACCTAAAAACATGATTTTTAGGTCAAAATTTAATAATAATTTAGATTTGTTAAAACTGTCATATGTGAGATGGTGTGGTGGTGGTCTTTCTTCTTAAAAACACTTAAATAACTACACTTTGATACATACCCCAGCCGCTGCTAGGATAAATGCATTTCTTGGATTATTACCTATGTACTGACAGGTACCAGAGCAATGACATGGCTGCTGCTTGGTAAATTCTGAAAAGCTTTTTAATGTGCGACCAGAAATCAATGATCTGCTAAAGCAAGATGTTACAAGGAAACCTACCTTAGCAGTTTTGAGTAGAAAAATGAAGTGTATTATTAGAACTAGAGGGATGGGACACTCTCTTTTCCATCCCAACAGAGTTGATAAAATGACTTGGGTATTCACAGAATCAGGCCCAGAATCACGGAATGGTTGAGGTGGGAAGGGCCCTCTAGAGATCATCCAGTCCAACTCTCTGCTCCAGCAGGGACACTAGAGCATGTGACACATGGAAGATCTAAGTTCAAATCTCTGCTCCAAATCAAACTGTGGATTTGAACCTCCGTTTTCCACATCCTAGATGGATTTTCTTAGACCTTCTATCTGTTGGACAGGTGACTAGTTCAAGGCATGGAAAACTCTGCCTTGCTCTGCCTTCCTGAAACCAGAAAAAAAGTCTTCATTTCAGCTCATTACAAAAACGAAGCGTGTTCAAGTTTTGTAAGATGGAGAAAAACATACAGATCTGCACAAAGCGAAATAAGAGATAAAATACGCAGTGTTCAGAGCCAGAGCTCTTTAATAAACACAGAACTCCCGGGTGCCATATGGTCCAATACATACAGATTTGGGTATGTGAGGAGCCAGCCGACGGCTTGCTAACCACGGAGGGAAGCAGTCCTGCCGGCTCCTGCTCCACCGCGCGCTAATTAAAGATGTTCACACGGGTCAGCTATACGAAATGTAATTAAGCATCTGAATGCCATTGTTGCCACCTCTGATTATAACCACAGAAACTAACGTGATGCTGGCGACGTGGAGGAGAACATTATGTCTGTTAAATTACCCAACGTGAGAGGCAATCATAACGATAAATGACACTTACGCAGTTTTTCACGTAACGGCCCCGAAGTACCTGACAGAACGACACAAAACCACCTGTTACAGGGATCACTTCCCTGTCCCTGGCACGCGGTCCCAGCAGAAGGAGGGCACCAACCTTTGGGTCCCGCAGACCCCGCCGCGTCCCAGCGCGTGCAGTAACGCACCCAGTATGGAGCACTGGGGGAGCCCAGTATGGAGCACTGGGGGAGCCTACGCGGGCACAACAAAACCTGCCCAAAGAGAGCGACCTGCAGCTAACCAGCTGTGTCGCTGAGAGTTACCACGAGCCCCAGGCATGCAGAGAGCAGCCTCAACCACAGCGAGCCTTGATAAAACAGGATTATTGTCCCGGCCGGGGCCGGGCCAGGCCCGAACTCGCGGCCCCGCGTCCTCACGAACGCCGCCCGCC
>JAVCKT010016561.1:0-15568 GCA_032273925.1 Rhynchotus rufescens
GGCTCACTCAGGAGACACACATACCCGATTCATATATTAAAGATGACAATAAGGACACACAGCTTGCCCTCCCAGTTTCTCTCTCTCTCCCCCCAGTCTGAGCACTCTTCCAAATGATCTGATGCCTGATAATAAGGAATAGCTGTGTTACATGAACTTCAGAGAAATAGATATATTCAGTTATGTAACCAGCTGCAAAAATCAGGCTTGATATTTTCAACAGTAACCTAAGTCCTTCAGTTTCTACATGTCTGTTTAAAATATTAACAGAAGTGACTAAATTTTCAGAGGTTTTGTTCCTAAATTGGGTTTCAACGCACATGAACTTTTGAAACCATCACCAATAGCCAGAAGTAGTAAAGATCCAGTGACAAACAGCATTTATCTTGACGGTAACATGTTAGTAGTCAGCCTAAGCTTAGTTAGCATATCATTATAAATTGTTAGGTTGTTTATCACAATATACATGCATTTTTTTTTCTGCAAAATAAATGTTCAACAGGAAGTCCCAGGAAAAATGTTGTCAAAATATACTACCAAAAAATGAAAAGCATATTGAATGTTCCTGATTTGAACCCCATAATTATTTCCCAGCAGTCCCCTTAGCTTGCGTTTAATGCAAGGTAGAAAACATATAGCCTTGAACAAAAAACTAGACTGATAAATATTCAACAATTGAGATAGCAAAACCATCTGAATTAGAATCAGTAGTTGGCTTCCTAAAGCACAGCCAATAACTCTCTTCTGTAATTCTGTAATATGTGACCTTATGCCAAACGACAGCCAGAGGAGGCACCTTACTGCTTTTTGGCACAGCAACATCAGGATGTGATCCTAAAATTAGGTCTAAACAGGCACATTCTTTGTGCCATTGGGAAGTCCCATTGACATTAGCAGTGTTTGAGTTGATGGGAAAAAAGAAAAAGAAGAAAAAAAAAAAAGACAAAAGTCCTGAAAGTATAAGATTATAAGACTAGCCTGTCAGTTGGAGTTGGTGGTACAGTGTTGAAGATTATTGTCAAGTCACCATTTCAGACGGAAAAAAATTCAAATATAACATCTCTATACTTCGCCTATATTTTACAGCCGGAAAAGGTATTCCATTAAAACATTTCAGAATATTGCAGCTCTTCTTCAGAAAAACTATCAAGTTTTTGTGATTTTTTTAAAAATAGATTGTCTTTACCATATTTCTAAATTCCTTGATTCTTTCCCCTCAGTCTTTACTTAGCTTACCAAGTGCAGTCAATGAAAGGGTTATGAGAGTAAGGATCACAGAAACTTAATAAGTGATTGCCAGAGTAACCAGTAATTTTTTGACACAATATTTTTCCACTGCAACATAAATCTCTTATATAAATATAGTGGTTTTGGTAAGAGAGGTAGAAGGTACCTCAGGCCCTCAATAGAATTTTTGGCTCAGAACTGGAGTGGAAGAGATATGCACTACATCAAACTACACAATATCCTTGTGGTTAAGACTTCTGCTAGAGTGGGAATGAAGGACGTTCTCCTAAGAACCTGAAGCACTGTGACCCACGTAGGTGTGTCACCAGGGCCTTGGGAGACTGGCCATGGCTTATGCCCCCATCACTGCTCTATTGCTGCTTGCTTAATAGCTCCTAGGTCAGTAACCAGAGCGTACAGTATGAATACCAGCAGCGACTCTATTAGGTAGCAGGCAAGGCAGTGCAGCCTTCAGTGCACATTATTAGTACTAATTCGTCCTGAGACAGGGCTCTTTAATCTCCTCTTCCACAGCAAACTGAGCAAGTGCACTATGCTATTAGAATACTCAGGCTAATTAAAAAAAAAAGTAATGGTAACAATATAGCTACAGAAGAACAGATTCCAGCTGTTTTACTCTCCCAAGATATAGAATGAGCAAAATTCCTCTCCAATAATCTCAGCATTTTATATGACAGGAAACCATTCCCCATCAAGTCCTAATATTTACTTAGATAAGAGTGCTGGAAGCTCCCCTCACTTATGGTTAATTGCAAATATCTACATTCTTTTACCTTCAAGTGATGCTTTATAATATTTTTGAAGAGACAGTCATTCACAGAGAGATCTCCTATGCCTCAATCACTCACTGCTGTATGTATAACAATCACTTTGTTAGAAAGAAAACAACTCAGCAACATTAATCTTTAATCCCTGACAGCTGTCTTCTTTTAGCTGGGTGCTCAGCAATG
Source organism: Rhynchotus rufescens (assembly GCA_032273925.1). Taxonomy (NCBI): domain Eukaryota; kingdom Metazoa; phylum Chordata; class Aves; order Tinamiformes; family Tinamidae; genus Rhynchotus; species Rhynchotus rufescens. The sequence continues at coordinate 2,199 of JAVCKT010016561.1, forward strand.
AAAGCTCATGGTAGCCACCTGGACAAATTCGTTTCTTAGGCTGAAGTCAGACTCTTCATCTTTTGGGTCTGAGACGGGAAATACTTCAGTGCTACCATCCTCCATGGGTGGAGTGGTGTGACAAAAGTGAAAATACAAATTTCCTTACAGCTCTGGAGACAGAGGTCACGTCTTTTCATGTGACACTGAAAGGTGGAAGTGAGGAATAACATCAATCACCAGTTTGTGTGACAGATCCTGGGCTATCAGGGAAAGCTATGTAAGTCCTGAGTACAATGGCATTAAGTGAAAACACGACCATCAAAGTATATTCAGCGGAGTTACCTTGGGCTGTTCCTCTCAGAGGTGAGAGGAAGTAAAAAGAACAGTAGAGCTGACGCTCTACTGTTGTCCTGCTGTAAGTTTTGATTGTACCTCATAGGAAAAGCTTAAATAACTTTTGCATCTGGTTACAAAAACCCTATGGATAATAATCCTGGGGAGCACCAAAACTCACCAATTTTTTTGAGAACTTTGTATACAAACCAAAATGAAATTTTAATAACTGACTTGTCACAGTGCCATGTAAAATAAATTCCATTTCTCTATCCCAATGCATGAAAGAATGTGATCAAGAATCACTCCACTTCTGATGGGGCTTTTTAATGACATGTCCCATCAGAAGAAGGAAATCACCCATTCTTGTAATTGTGCAAAAGGGAAACAGCTTATTTTAGCAGAAAATAAAGTAATGAAAAGGCTTTTCATTATTTTAATGCTGCTAAATAACTGCTCTTGTTTTAATGCTTTTGAATTATTTATTCACACAAAAGCCCCAACTGTGTTTTTTGAAATTGCCACAGTAGCAAAGCTAACTCACTTCTTAGTGCTCTACTAGAGCACTTCTCACTGCTCTAGTAGAAACCTCCAACAGTTCAGATACTGAAGTGGTTTAAATTAGAAACTTATTTCTTGCATATAGACAGAGGGAACCTGCAAGGCTCTGCAACCAAACTGACTGGTCTTTGTACTGTTCATCTTGGCTCTCTTGCTTGTTATGAATAAACACCTGAATAAATTAGATGGGAAGATGAAGCTCAATATTAAAAATACGTGTATTATATCAATGAAGTCATGTCAGATGTACAACATGATCAGAAAATACAAACGGTACCATAAGGAAAGCAGTTCCATATGGCTACATCCAAGTAAAATATTACAAATGTTTTATTCAATTTTATTACTTCCACAGCGCATCTTTTTAAAAAAATATTTACCCCACTGGACAACAAGGACTGGGACTTTTAAGTATGTAGGATGACAATTACTACTTGGTTTAGTTCTGTCAAGCATGTATAATGACAATCACCCTAAAAGCTGAGTGAAAACTGCAACAAACAATCAAAAATCACACTTCTCCACACTTTCCGATCTCAGTTGGAAGCAGAAGTATCACATTCCTGCAAGAGACCCTCTATCAGTGATATTCCTGACAGGGCTGAAGCTGGAACGTGCACAGAACACCCTGGAGCAGGAATTCCAGGGGAAAGGGCTGGGAATTCAAACAGGCAACTGTTTTTTTTTTTCTCTCCAATCTTAGAATTTCCTAAACAACTAAAACTGCTCTGTTTTCACTGAGCGTTTCTCTCCTCCGTACCTAAGAGTAACATAACTACGCTAAGGTTGCAACTGGGTGCAATAGCAATGGTTGTTTTTGCTATGAATTAACAATTTCCCAGAGCAAATACATATCTAACATCAATAGCTGCCACATATTCTCAAGCATTCTTCTGAAAACCTTTTCTCAGCTTCAGTTATTTGATTTATACCTACCAGACTACAAAAACCCCCAAACTGCCATACTGTGCCAGACCCATCCTAGCCCTGGGTTGTGAGCCATGGGAGATATTTGTCTCCACAACCTTTTGGGGCAACTCTCGCTGAAAGAGATGCCCCAAATACCTTCTAAGAAAGTATTTCATCTGTTCTAGGTGGATCTTTTGTAAGTTACAGAAATTGCCCTCTAGTTCCAACACTGCAGGAGAACAGCTACACAACACTTACTTTCCATATAGCAACTATGTAGCTTCTATCTACCACTTTCATTCTTTGTGAACCTTAATCACAAACCTTTTCAGGCTTCTCTTTCTCCAGCTAAGGAGTTCTAGCTTTTCAGTTGCTCTTCATAAAGCACGCCATCATTCTAGTTGCCCTCCTATGCACTTTCCTCAACTCCACTATCTCCCTTTGAGATGGCTCTTCTCAGGCTGGTGCCACGTACTGAGACGATGATTTCAGACAACTTTTAGTGATGACTCCAGAAATAGGGATAGAGGTATATATAGCCAGTTATAAGTGCTAGTGCAGTGTGCAGCATCATGTAAGCATTATTAAATGATCTTTAATCTCTCATATTGCATTTTAAATCATACGCTTACTTGAGATTCAAATTCTTGCGACTCATATCCAAGAACGTACCCTTGCCTCACAATTCCATTCCAACTTCCCTTGTGCTTTGCATGTTTCTAGAATGGCCTCTGTAGATACATACAAACCATAACGAAAGCACACATAATTTTAGAATGATTTAGTGTGTCTTGTAATTACTTTGGGATTTTCGTATCCCAAAATAGCTCCAAAGAAATAATAATTTAAGAGAAACAACGGGGGCCACAAAATACTGTTTCCCTCCTGTTAAAACAATAGCAGCCTCCATTAAGGTAACTGCTCCAGATACCCTAGCTCAGCAAGACCAAATGTCTTTGGCCGTCCTTTTTTCCCCTGCACTCAAGAAAACTTTCTGCAAATCACGTTAGAGCATTGCACTCAAACCCAACAGATCAGGCTAAGGAAGTAGTTTCATGTTACATGTATTGCCTTTCATGGGTTTAATTGCGACTCTTAATGTTATTTGACTAGTTTTTCTGTGGTTGACTTTTATGGATAGCACATTTCCCCTCCAGTTTGGCCCTGTCAGAAACTGGTTTGACTAAAACCACATAGAATTCCAAAATCGGTAGCCCAGGTGCCCACATCAAAGTGGCAGGAATTATCATACGGGTGGCTCTGGCCATACATGAAAGGCAGACCTTCTTCACATTATCATTCCTAAGAGTAAATTTAAAACTAATACACTTAGAGTAGCTTTAAGTCAGTACTTGTTAATCACTTATGGTTTTGTTTACTGTCCTCTGGACTCTTTTCATGCTAACTTTAAACCATAAATTTTCAGAAAATTTGATCATAACTACCATATTTTTCTAAGTTTATTTCCATTCTCTGCAGAAATCACTAGTACTCATTAGCTTTAAGAGGAGATAAATCAGGCCTTTTATTGGCCTCACTTATGTTTTCTCCTGGATGAATTTCAGACACGTCTACATGTCAGATACAGTGCAAACATCTTTAATTTGCTCTACTGAAAACCAAATCCTTTGTTACAATTCAAAAAATAAATCTCCAAATATAATAGCTTCATAATCACTTTTAAGATATCCCAGGCCAATGTGCTCAGGAGTTACCGATCATTTACTGATGCTTTGCGGATTTGGCCACATGATTTTTGTCCCCATGGCTAAGGCCAGGGGACTGTTTTTAACAGGGGTAGACAGAACATTGAGGAAATTTCCCATCCCACAATATGGTTTATGCTTTATTTGAAGCATCTACGCTTGTCACTTTACTAGACTTTAAGGTCTAGTACAGAACTCTGGCATAGTCCTAGACCTTAACACGACCACATCTGGAACCAGGTATGTTTACATGAGAAATTTTAAAGCTAGATAGTCCTTTACCTTCTTTACCTAATGATAAGCATCTATGCAACTGTTTGCAGATTAGGGCCTTCGGTTGCCAAACTGCTGCCACTAGCACCTTTCTAATGAGTTGTCACTAATATTTTGAAAGGAGGTTTCTTTTGTTTGCTGGAGAAGGTGTTGTTCCTATTCCTGGTTTCAAGGAGACCCACCCCAAGCTAGTAGAAGGTTAAGGCTGGATTTTAATATTGGATGGAAGATGCTTCCCAAAACCTGTGTGTTCAAATCATTTAAGTAACTTTCCTGCAGGGTTTCTAGGTTTCCAGGGTTTAGGTCTAGGGTCTAGGGTTTTCCAGGGTTTCTAGGGAAACCCAGAAGAGCCCAGCAGCACAGCAGGAATGCTGAGGAGACAGACAAGCTGACAGACACGGTGGTGGATATTATACTGTCTCTTGCCACCAACATAAGACCACCAGAGCAGTGCAACAGACCTAAACAGAAGGGACAGAGCAAAATAAAATAAAGAAACAATTCTGAATCAGTGCAAACATTTGAAAAAGGCTTGGAATTAGTCTGTAAACATTTTAAAACAACAGATTGGGTTTGTTTGTTTTTCTAAATCAGTTCACCCTTTCCTAATTCACTTAAGACAAAAATGTCTTTGCAGAGTTACCTCGGCACTAGTGTTTACACATCAGCCACACTGTGCATGTAACATGTCAAGGCCTTGGGTGGACTAATAGGCCTGAACAGCCCTAACAGCCTCACCTGGACCCACACTCACACACCTTGCCCATTTTTCATTCAGAAATACAAAAAAAAAAAAAAAGATATCTGCCACTAGCCAAAATTTCTGACTCTTTCTATTCAACTTCAGTAAGGAGTGCACTGATTTAATCATATTTTTTTCCACATGTATATCATCAGACTTAAAAAAATACATATATATTTTCTACAAATGCCTATGATGGTTCTGCTTTTATTACTTGGACATCAGTATTTAGATTCAGCCTCAAAGGTTAAATACTAAAGTATAAGCAGTAAGAGAAATTAGGTAACAATGAGCATAGCTCACAGTCCCTCTGAGGGTAAAAAAGAATCAAAATAAAGTAAATGAAAAATCACCTTATGTTTAATCACAAATGTCAGATATGCAAGCTGCTAGAAATGTAGGTGTTAGAAATGTTAGAAACAACATTAGAATAAGCCAGGTTCAAAAAAAAAGAAAAAAAAAGAACTCAGCAAATAAAGAACTTTTTTTTTTTTTTAAATGCAGTGAGTAGTAAATCTATAGAATTCCTTGCCAGAGGGGACTGGACAAGAACTAGAAAGACAGATCTGTTGCAAGTAACTAAGTAGACAATTCACATCAAGCTCACAAATCCCGAGCAACAAATTGGAGGCTGGGAGAGTACTAGGGGGAAAGCATCACATACACATTCCCTGTTCCAGAGGCTTATCCAACAGCTCATGGCTGAAAAAACAGAGTACTGTTGAAATATTTGCTTCTGCTGAAATACATGAACACATGAGCCCCTTGGTCTGAACCAGTACAGCTGTCCTTAGCACTTGCTGAGTAAAATTAGAAAAAACAAATAGTAAAGCACATTCCCTCTCATTTCAAGCTTTCATATAATGCCAGGTCTTCCCTCACGAAACTCAGGGACACCACACCCACAGAAATGCTGATGCTTCCATCTGTTTTTTTTCAAATTATTTTTAATCTGTAAACATGGAAACCCTTGTGCCCAGGCAATCTCCGAGAGAAAACATGGCTGCATTCCTTTAAGAACACCTGCTCTAAACAGAGCTCTTTGCGGGTGGCCACCCTCTAACCTAGGGACAACATCTGGACCAGTTTTGTACTCCAGAACGTGGCAGCAATGGCCCCTTGTGTGGCCTCTTTGCGAGACAGGTAGGTGACAACCACCTGCTCCTATTTGTCCTGTCATTTTCACAGCCTGCTTGGGACAGAGACAGGCGGGGAGCCCAGCACAAAGCAGGAGCAAGGGCGCATTTGGCGCCAAGAGGAAATGTGGGTAAGCGCTATAATGAGACCGAAAGGGTAAGCAAAGAGTCTGCGGCTTAAAGCAGCGCGATGTGTCAGCGAGAGAGAACAGCAGCCTTGCTGGCACTGCTGCAGACCAGAGCCTTAATCTGTAAATCACTTTGCAGCCAACATGTCAGAAAAGCTTGGCCACCCCTGGTGTACAGGCATCGGGCAACAAAATAACCTACTGTGCTAACCTCCCGCGGATAACCCATGCGAGCACGCAAAACACCCAGCAGTTCCAGAAAGAGGAAAGCAAAACTGCCAAAGTCCAATTACTTTTAATCAAGAGGCTACAAGTGATGAGAGCATGTGCTACAATCTTGAAGGGGAAAAAAGTCTCAAGAACAGTAGTTTGAATTTTCTCATCTCCATTTGGGAAAGCAGTCTAGAATTTCTGGCACTAAGATGAGAAGTCACTAGCAATTTAACTGAAATGTGAAATGTTGAAATGTTGCTGAAATAGCATTGGTAGCTATTTCAAGGTATAAATCCAGGTCGCCCTGACAGCCTGAACTGCCACCTTCTTCCCCACCACCCTCTCTAGTATTTTACAGGAACTGTTCAGTCACTTCAGAGAAGTTCCAATTTTTAAATAAAATCAGAGTTTTGCAAATCTTAAAAGCTCTCTCCTCCATTCCTGAGGTCAGGTCAGGCTATCTAGAAGCCTCACACAAGGCAGATGCAGTCTCTTGATAGGACTAACAACAGCATGGCAAAGGACGCGGCGTACTTCGCTAATTCAAATGCCCTCCACAATCCCCCTGAGCAATGACCACAGTCAAGAGTCATCTCATCTCCTCTGGACTCTTCCCTTTCCTCCTCTCCCCTCTGCCCATGTTTTGCCCATGTTGTTAGGCTGGGGTGCCTTGCCTCTCCAAGACCTCATCACAACTTCCCAAGGGTCTCTAATGAGAGCTCTACAAGAAATTGTAGTTTAGATCTTGACAATTTTCTTTTCTGATACTATATGTGCTAAGCTTCACTAATAAAATTACTATCACAGTATTAATATATCATTAATATGTTTATTAATGTTAAAAACATTAATGTTTTATTAAACATTAATGTTTAACATTATTAAACATTAATGTTTTTAGTAATTCTTTTTTAATCTTAAGAGTAAACAACTTCAAGAAGTTGAGAAAGTTTGTTTTCTAATCATGATTCACAAATCAAAAATTTAAATCTCTTTTCTGACTTATTTGGAGTAGCATTCTCTGTTGTCAGACATCTATTGGTTTCATTCGCACTGTTTATGGAAATAAGTGCAAAACTTCATGAGTCAGGCTGAAAAAAGAGCCCTCAGTTCCTGAGATGTCAATCAGGGTTCTGCTTCTTCATTAGGGTAGCAATGATTTGACTTCTGTAACCACTTTTCTTCTCCAGTATTTTTTTTACAAAATGATAGCACTTCTCCTTTGGGAGGATATTTTCTGAGTATTTACAAGCCAACCTGTTAAGTAGTTGATGAATTAGAAGCTCTGAAACTTGTCCCTTAAAGAAACAGGGTATTCTCAGAGGAAGAAATTCACCCGAGGTCCTCCATCTTATGAAGTTTCTGTGTAAATGCAGACACGTAGCAGTAATTTCTTAAAAGAATTATCTTTCAGCACCTCCAGGCTGAAATGTTCTTATCAAAGGCTTTTATTATGGTCCTTCCCATGGGTAACCTCTGTTTTCTCTGCTAACAGATGATCGCCACTGAAACAACATGGACAAATGTAGTCACACTTTTCACAGTAGCTTCAGAAAAGGTAAACACCATTATACTAGCATAACAGGGCCTTCCGTGCTAAGTTGTAAATGAGATGAGAATCAAAGACATTGACCCCCCCCAAAATAAGGTAGCCTAATAGCCATATAGCTTTTTAGCCTTTCTAAAAAACACCTATATGCAATCAAGATCACAGTTAGCACATAGGTTTCTCACAGTGCTAATATTCCAATAAATACTCATTTTATTTTTAGAAATCTTCTTTTAAAAAAACAAGAGTTCTTCAAAGCCAACAGCTATTAATAATATTGAGTGACTGTAATTGCAATAGAACAGACTTTTTTCCATGCCAACTGCCAAACATTTATTAACTCAGGTTCATATTGGCATTAAAAATATTTTTTAAAAAATATAAAAATAAATAATTTTCTTTGAAAATTTTGTAACACCCCAAGATTTTGGCTAGCATGCAAGTAGCCATAAATGAGTCAGACCTTGTTTTCTCCCTCAGGAGATACTGCTTTTACTTCAGTGAAAAGTGAAGCAGAAATTCCATGGAGATGGAATTTCTGAAGATTCCATTTTGCTTACTTTCAATATAAGACAGAGACATTTTAACTTAAGCTGAGTTTTCAAATCATTTAACACATAATAGTTTTGTAAAAAGGTTGAAATTTCATAAAATTCTTCTCAGTGTCATCTCTAATCCATTCTAGTTAAGCAACGAACAAAGATCCAGATGGACACTACGAGGAGATCATAGAAGATTGCCATGTTAGGAGAATTTTGGCCTCTTCATCCTAGGCCAGACAGGCAATCCCTTTCAGGTCTCAGACAGCAAGAGCAATGTGACTGGGCAGCAATTTGCACTGGGCCCAGTTTGTACATCCTCCTTTTGAAAGTGTCATGCATCACACAGACAAAAATAGCTCCCGCAAGTTCTACTAAAAACTACACTTTCAGTTCTTAAAAAGTACCCATGTGGCTTTTAACTTGTTGGAAGAGAAATGGTAACTTGCTGTATTTGTGCACCTGGGCATCGATGTCTCAAATGCTGGGCACATTCTTGCAGTCTGTTTTACATTCCCATAGCAGACGAGGCCATTCCACCAAAACTGGCCCCACTAGGCATTCTTTGGACTGCCATTAAGTGCTGCTTGGGGGCAGTGGTCTAGCTGTAAAGGAAATGCAGTTCATAAGGTTGTCTACATTGCCTCAGAAAACTGTTACAGGTATCTAAATAAATCACCTAGGCCATGGTATACTTAAACACTGCTCATCATCAGCCTCTCCCCTTCTCATTTCCCTTTCCTCTTTCCTCGCTCATCTACCTCCCACACTCTTTCCTTCTGCTTCAGCTGCTGTAAGTGGTGGTCTTTTCACTCGGAGCTTCCTCTCAAAAAGGCAGTTACTTTCAGGAGCATTTCCCCCAAAGCCGAACAATGTAACTGCCTCTTGGTTATCAGCAAAGTCTTGCCTGGGGAGGACTTGGACTTACTTCTAAGCAGTGCTCGTGGTAGCAAAGACTAACAGGAGTGGACATTCACAGTTTGCATCAAATGGCAGACTTTGGTAAAGGCTATTGCAGATAGGTATACATGAGTTCATGCAATAACGGCAGCAAAGGAATCAATGTTGTTAACTCAGACATATTTACAGCACCATACTTCATTTTATAGAACGTTCTACTAAGAAGGGCTATATGAACTTTCATAGCATGAGAGGCTGTTCCTGGCACAGAATTATTATAAAATAAAGCATCTTTTAAAATCAAGTTTCGATTGAAGTGAGTTTCTAGCTAGCTCCCACATCAGCTAACTGCCTGAAAAATGTTTTTTTTTTTTTGGCGATACATTAGTTGTACAGAAGCTTAGTCAAGAAACTGCAACTAATTTCTATCCTACTTTAGTAATGATTTAACAAAAGAAGTGCTCAGTTCCCACCCTTCTACACCCAGGGAATAGTCCAAACATTTCCATGCCTGGGCCCCGTCTTTCTTAACTTGCACGGCAGTGGCTGTAAGGCATAAATCAAAGTGCAAGTTCTCTTCCAAGGCAGGCTTCTCCATGTGTTTGTTCAGTACTAGACCAGACTGTTTTGTATCTTATCCCCTTATTTAAGAGACTGTCCACCTACCTCAACAAAGCACACACATTCTTTGGTATTTCTGTACTGAAAAGAGTAGGTTTGGTTGGTCTAACTGCAAAATCAGTCAGCAAAAACATCTTCAACTCTGAGTAGGGTTCTGAGAATACTTCATCTTCCTCTTGTAATAATCTCTTCATACTATTAAGCCAGTTTGATTGATTGCCCAGTGTTGATACTCAGTATTTTATGGTATATTGTGTGGCCTGTCACAAAATCTGCTACTTGTCAACAAGTAGGCCACCAGCAGCAGCATGCCAAATGCTGTGGAATGACAAACGTAATTACAAATGGTATTCTGAAACGCATCGCACAGTTTCGATTTGGCGCACGACTGCTGGCTTGTTCAGTGTTCTTAGAAAAACCTAGCAATCTAAATGCAGAGAGGGAATCTGGGAACATCTGAGTTCAGCTCGGAAGGCAAAAGGGATGTCAATTACAGTTTATAACACTTGTTCTAAAATGACTTCTAAAATGAGTCAGGGTTCAGCTGGCAAGTGTATGCTAAGATGCTTAATATAAAAGCACTGCATATCTATTTATTAAAATACTAATATGGTGAAATTCTGCTGAGGAAACACAGTGGGGAGCATGAGGAGAAGACTAAGAGGGTAAGGAAAGATATTGCTTTCAACTACCAGCAAGGGGAAGAGCATTACGGAAACAAATTGTGTGGGCAGACAGAGAGATGATGAAGGAGAAGGAACATCAAGAACACAGAATGAGGGGCAAGAGGAGGTCATAAAACCAAGTGAGTCAGATGCAGAGGTTCAAGCTATTGGGGAAACCCAGAGGAGCGACTGGAATGTGCTTAATATATTCCATGTGAATATATGTCTGCCAGCTCCCTTTCACCATCCTCTGTTCCCACAACACACCACACTTCTGTGGAAGAAAATGCTTTGAAGGGCCTCAGACAGAGTAAAGGTCTTCCCAAACCTATACATAATTCATTTCACATCTTTAAAGCTTCTTTACATACACTAGGATTAAGAAACAAGAACCTTTCTTCAAGAATGAGGGAAAGTTGAACATATGTTTCAGTGAAGTCCAGCTTCCTCCTGTAAACAAGTACTGTGTGTACTATTCCAAAACTATCATCCTATGAAAACCTTAGCTTAGAAATATCTGGAACTCAGCATTAGAAAGATCAGTTCCCTCTGGCTCATATAATCCTTCCTAGCTTACACCACCCACTCAATTTAACAGTGCTCCACCATAAAATTGGCAAAAGCATATGCAGAGGTTAAGATAATATATTGCTATAAGATTATTAGAATCACATTTCTTATTCAAGAATCACATTTCCTAATAAATATCCTAGTGATCTGTGGTTTTGACTCTTGCATGTAGTTCTACGAATATCAAGAAGAAATTGTCAAGTGCACAGTGAAAACTGGGTGGTAGTAACGAGTGATAATGGACCTCAGGGCACTGGGGACCCACTTGGAGCACTCTCTTCATTCCTAGGTTGTACTTATCTTTCAGACCTCGCTGCTGTGGCTTGTTAGTAGCAGGCCATTTAAAAAAGTCTAGTTCAGACACAGCTCTTCTCAGTGCTCTACTGATGAGAGCTCTGCCACCAAAGGAAGTGCACGGGGTGGTGCTGTGGTGGTGGTCATTTGGAGAGGTGAGGAAAGGCAGTCTGGGGATAGGAGAAGGAGGTTTTGGGTCCTGGTCACTCAAGGCAGATTATTGTGGTCAATCTTGTGGGTTTTTTTTGTTTTGTTTTGTTTTGTTTTGTTTTGTAACACAGACATCGCGGAGTTTAAAAATCACATCTTTCTGTAAATCACACCATTACTGATCTGTTCTTTTTTTCTACTATCCTCTAAATTACAGATACCTTGTCTCCATTCACAAGGATAACCAGTCCATAAAGCCTTAGGGCCTCGTCTTGCTGCCAGTTAATCACGGTTGCTTTTAAAAACTGATGGGTTGTTCAAATACTATAGCACACTGGAATAGGTTACTGAATCATTCATCCTCCCTGCAACTTATTGTAACTAAGGACAACAGCCCAGGCAATGTGGTCCTTTGAAGAAAGCATTCTGGCAAGCTTCCAGATACAGCTGCCCTTCCCTCTTTGAAAATCTCATCATTGCTTGGCATTTCCTTTTTATGCTTTTTTGGCAATCCTAGACTCAGCATGTTGTAAAACTGCTGGCATGTCCCTGATTTGAAATTGCTATGTCAGTCCTATTTTTTGCATCACAGCAAATAACCTCTTAAAATAAGCGTAAGTAATATGCAAGATATGTTGTCCTAGCACTTGAAGAATTACAAGTACATGACTAATAAAAATGGAATTCCTCATATCTATTTCTTTATTGTAAAATGGTTTCCAATACACTGCAATTCTGCACAAATGATAATTGTTTTGTTCCTTTTCAGTGGTCACCAGAACTGGGATACAGAGGTGAGCCATTCCTACAAACCTATACTCCTCCTATACTTTAAATATATGTATTGAAATTGGCTGCCTCAGAGGAACCAGGATTATCATCACATAAATACTTAACAAAAAAAAAAAAAAAAAAAAAAAATAAATATAAACTTTCTGAATTGCCAATCTAAACACATCGACATTACCTTAGAAGCCAGTTTAATCAAACAAGTAAACACAGGCTTGATTTCAGTGACATCAGTGGAGCTACTCCCATTTTTACATACATGACTCTAGGCATGGCCTTGGCCAGGGCTGAAGACAGAATCTGGGGTATTTCTGCAGGAAGTATCAAAGCTACTTGTTTTAGCTTTGGTGCACTGATACATTTGGTTCAAATACAATATGTAACAGAGGCATGGGAACAGCAGAGTCTGTAAACTGTAATGGAGAGTAGATGCTCCTCTAAGTCTTTCATTTTAAAATATTTTTCAGTATTGAAATCCACACGGACCAATGCTTTAAGGGTGAAATACTAGGTAATACCAGGTAATATGCTCATGACCCATATACTTTTTCTCTACTTCATTCTCCAAAACATATATCCCTGTTTCATATTTGATTGTAAATTTTCCAGACAAAGAGTATATCCTCTACTTTGAAAAAAATAAGCATTTTATACAGTGAAGCAAAAGTTCACCCTGTTATGCTTAATAATAATATTAATAATCTGATTTTTTTCTATTTTGTTAAGTATTCAGTGATCAAAAATTCACAGTTGTTAGTGACAATTTTGCTAGAGGTAGTATTTTAAAAGACAAACTAAAATGAATTCAAGATTTAGTTTAACAAAGATAATTATTGAAGAAAAGTAAAAATTAAATTCTATAAAAATAAGCCAAACTTCCATCAAATTCAATGGGGTAGTAAAAGTCGGAGGAGTAAGCTCTATTAACACCTAAAAATGGATATTTTTCAATACATATTCTGAGAAAAACACTAGAGTGTAGTGCAGCAATCCAGGAGTTTCTGATTTCTGAGCGCATTTTTCCTTAATCTCCCACTGGGCCTGTAGGTAGAATTGCACCAGTACTGCTCTGCTGCTCTCGAAATGGTGCACAGCCTTTTTAATAGAATTGTCTTGTGACGACGGAATATGACTTTATAGTTGATAGTTAGTAAAGCCCATCAATCTTACACCATGTCTGTCTTATCCTACTACGCTTTAAACATCTTTTTTCCTTGATTACAATTAGCTCTCATAAGCTAATGTCCATAAATGTATGTTCAAATTGTTTCTGGAGCATGACCAATAACTAATAAATTGGAGCTCCAGAT
>JAVCKT010016564.1:0-24463 GCA_032273925.1 Rhynchotus rufescens
AAGCCAGCTACCTATGCGGTTTCTTTATACACTTTTCACGTTCTCTCTGTTATCCTGCAAATGCAGACGCCCGTTTAAGCCCATGCACGACCTGCTCACACATGCAGGGCTCGATGCAGAACTCGCCTGTCGTTTCAGCAGGCGGCGGCCGCGGGAGCAGGGGCCGCTCTCCGCGCGTTCCCGCTGCAGCCAGCCCTACCTGAAACATCCTCCCCTTCACAACTGCTGCTGGGATCGTGTTGCCCTGACAACCAGGGAGATCCTCTTTGCAGTTTTCCTGCCAGACATCCGTATTTTCAGGGCAGATAGCCCCGGGTTTTGTTGCCCACCAACACTCACATTCCCCCCTGCACACAACTGTGAAAGAAGGCACAGAGGGAGCATCAAAACAAATTCAAAGATGCATAAAGCTGAAGTGCTGTTAAGTGACACTGAATCCCTTCCCTTTGCCTCAATTGCCTGTGCAGTGCTGTTTGAAGAACAAATAGGTATGCGAGCGCTCGCCTCCGTGTCTTGCTGGGTTTGGATTCATATATATAAGAAAGGAAGAAAGGCACAGATACCTTCAGCACGGTCCACTGTTCTACCACAATAGCGTCATAGCCCTGCACGGCTTTGTTGTCTTCTGCTGCAACGTCCTCAAAGAGGAATACTCCGTCCATTGTGCCATGCAAGGAATCTGTGAAAACAGAGGGTTGTTTGTTAGCTTTATGAAGACACCCTAGCTCTAGGGATGCATTTGGATGTATTAATAACACTGTCTTTCAGGCACAACAATACAAAAGCCAGCAGACCTTCCTCTGACAGTCAAGGCTATAAAAAGGCTGATACCAGTTCCTCTAGGAGCACCTACCACTGTCCACTCTGTTATTCCACATTTGCGTTTGTCCCCAAAAGCTCTTCCACTTGCTACAGGCAGAACTAATTTAGCCTCATTCTGGCAGTACTGCCCACCTGCTTGAAGTTCTACACCTGCTTTGTGGGCTAAAAAACACATGCACACGGCGTCGTGCCAACTTCTTAAGGGCTTCTGCAGGTCCACCCATGGTCATGACACCACCCCTCAGCCACACAAGTCAGAGCACTGTATGGATCTGCCATTAAGATGACACAGTCTTCAGGACTAGGCAAGATCTGGCCTGTCTGAGTGGTGTGAAAAGACACCCACAGGACTATTTTATCGGTCTCTGTCAGCATTTCGGCCATCTGGTTTAGTGGCCTGTTCTCAGTTGGATATCCAGCACGTTCAGCCTTTCTTCAGACTATGCACACTTAAAATCACTCGAGCAGCAAGTTCTCCTCGATCCAGCCATGCACTCCACAACCAGTAGTCACTCCCATATGCCTGAACTCTCTTCCACATATTCAGATTTACCTGCTCCGTGACAGAACAGGATGAGGAGAACCAAAAAAAACACACAACCGCCCCCCCAAACCTCCAAACCCTTCTGTGCAACATTAAGTGAACATAATGAATGTGCAACATAATGAACATTTGACTAGTATTTTAAAAGCACTGTAAAAATGCAGCACTGTATCCTTTATGGACAAAGAGAACTCCAATCACATTTTCAAAGGCTTTTTTTTCATCTCACCCTTCTTGTTTAAATAATACATTTAGCCTGTGTGACTGATTATAAAGATCTTGTACATCCTCCTAACCTCCTATTGCATATATATATATAAGTATTTATATATATATATACGCATTTTTAGGAAAACTACATTGCTTTTAATGGTATATGATTCTGAAATGGAACCACACAGGCCCAAGTAATACATCCCTAAACTAATAGGACAGTTTTATCTATTTAATGCAAGTCTTATCTCTTTTATCCGCTCCTCCAGCTATACATCTATGAAAAAACAAAGCAGTTACCAATTCCTTAACAGAAAAACAAAGAATATGCCTTACTCTGTATATCTATTCTTAAAATGTTATAGCTTGTTTTGTTACTACTAGATAAATTTCAACAATTATTTCATTAAAAAGAGAGGTACAAGCTTTTCTACTAAGATCTCCATTTTTCTTTACAGATGCCAGAGCATCCATAATTTTCCTTGTTTTTTTCCATCCATCCACATCACCCTGCATGCAGTACAGGATATAGCATTTCTTTGAGCACCCCTGTGTGACAAGACCTGCACCCCCAGCTCAGTTCAGAGAAGGCAGCAGGAGGGAGCGCGTGCTCTGCAAAGCCTCCCCATCGTGGCCAGCCGGAGCTGCAGAGCTGCAGCCCCAAGCGGGGCTCTTCACTGATGCCCTGCAGAGAGGCCAGCCCCCTGCCCTGCCCCATTGCAGCTCTTCTGTGGCACTGTCCCCTGCGGGGCTCTCAAACATCCAGAAAGCAGATGTGTTGCTGCAGTGTCCACACTTCTCCTCAAATCTGACTCGTTCTTCTAGGCAAATCTGCTTCGGCATTTCCTCATATTTTCTTGGTGGGTGTTGTGAGGTGGAGAGATGGTGCTAGGAAAGCATCACACCTTTTAGGGAATACCCTTGTGAGTAATATTCACATAGGAGGCAGTGCAGAGGGTTAAGTGGCTTCTACTTCTTGCAGACACAGCCTCAGTCAACTCCTGATGCCACTACATGATCTAAATTCATTTTATTACCCAGAAATGCAAAGCTCACAACAAACTAGACGCCTACAGTCAAAGATTTCTGCCTCCAAAGGCGTGCAGCAGCCACTCTGCTGCAGGTGTGAAGCATGTGCACAGCCCCTTGCTTCCATTCACCCGGCTAACCGCTCTCTTTTGTGCAGTTGCAATCAGGATATTAAACTGTAAATGAGCAGATGCAAACATTCATGCCTAAAACAAAACAGATCTTTGAGCTCAGTTGTGAGGAAAGAAACAGTAAACCACTTACTAGTAGCTTTCCTTGGGATTTGGTTGAGAGACTCAGAGAAGCAGAAAAATACACTGCCTACTTCCTTTGTGTCTGACTCCCCAGACAGACTTCCCGTAGCTCCGTGCAGATTAAAGAGGGACAAGGAAACCTCATCACTACAGTCTGCTGTTATTACACATTGCTCCAAAGAGGATAAACCAGATTACAAAGCAGTAACTCCTTTCAGCAGCTATATCTGATGAGGGCAAAAAGGGAGGTGTTTGGCACTTTTTCCATCAATAAATAAGAACAGTTAAATAACCCTTTAATTTTCCACAGCAAGGATCACAGGACAGTTGCTAAAGCTGAAAGCAGAAAACCATAGATCATTACCACATGTAGACACTCAAATATTTTAAGAGAAATTGTATGCAGAGCAGGCGTTCCGATAATGTATTGTGAAGCCTACTGATGGAACATCACACATCACACTCTTGCCACAACTGCAGCTTGGGTTCTGCCCACTGATTTGCCAGCTATTTATTAAGGGAGCAAAGCCCAGCCAGTATGTGTGTGTTTGCACTCACTCATAAATTAGCCCTGCTGCTCGTTCCACTTGCACCGTTCACAGCTTCCACATATGTGAGCATTGTGGCACATATGTAACTGCTTACAAACTAGCAATTGAGCTCGTGAGATCCTACAGGCTGCAGACAAACTTGGCTGCTCCTCCTTGCTGGACGTACAGTGATTGCTACAAGCAATCAATTCTAAGATTCATTTATCTTCTGGCCAGAAAAATCCCTGTGGAAAATCAGAAAACTGGAAGGGGAGAGTTGCTGAGAGGCAGACAGCTCCTGCAGGCTGGTGTCTGCTCAGCAGCATGATGCTTGTGAGGAACCCCCTAAGAGAAACTGCTTCACACACTCATCATGATTAATGACAACCAGATCTCCTCTCTACCTGTCCCACCACAGTGTTTAACACTTCCTTGCCTTGAATACAAATGCCAGTTCTCATACTGAGGCAGCACATCTTCCCTTTAAAACCCACCCACCACCTCAAAGTGGGGGGCAGAGCAAGGACCATGTGTCCCTTCATCGTGTGAAGCATTTGGGATGCTGGGAACAACTGCAGGAGAGGAGAAAGAAGAAGGAGGACTAACAGTAATGTATTCTGGAGAAAAGGCACACGTAATCTACCTTATGGTGTCAAGACAGCAGGAATTTCAAGAAAACTCTTATGTAGAGGTGTGGAAGTGTGGCGCTCTGCAATTTAAGGACAGAGAATTGGACAGATGCACCTGCATCCCACAGATGCTCCAGACTCTGCAGCAACTTGACCTACAATCACACGTTCTAGAGTTGACCCACAAGGTGGGATTCATCTTAACTAACCTTAGATATCTATGACATAGGTGTCTACAGTGCAGTTGGTCACCTAAGGCTTTCTTTACAATTGAGAGGGAGAGAAGCAAACATTATTTGATTCACAGAGAGAAGTAAACATTATTACACTTACAACACCATTTCATAGAATCATTAATGTAATTCAGGTAGGAAGGGATCCCTGAGGTCTCTAGTCCAACCTCCTCCATAAAGGAAGGTCAACTTGCTGAGAACAGACCAGGTTGCTTGAAATTTATCCAGCTGGATCTTGAAAACCTCCAAGTATGCAGACTGCATGACCTCTCTGGACAGGTCTTCCAATGTTCAAATGTCTTCACAGGAAAAAACGTTTCTTCTTGTACCCCTCTGTAACCCCTTGTTTCCACTTACGCACATCTTTCCTCATCCCTCCACGTGTAACTCAATATAAGAGCCGGGGTCCTCCTTGCATGTTCTAGGCAGGCTGCTTAGGTCCCCCTCTAAAGCTGTCTCTTCTCCAGGCCGCACAATCCCAATCCCTCAACCTGTCCTCACAGGGTGAGTGCTCCAGCTCTTCACTGTCCTGGTGGGCCTCTGCTGAGCTATATTGTCACTGAACCACCAACCCCAATTTATCTCGTCTCTTTTGGATTCCTACTGTATGATGAAGTGCATCACAGCACAGATCCTGCTGGGCTATCCTGGTTCAGGCCTAGCTCTCCACTGACAGTAATGGCAGCTTTGGTTAACAAATCCAATGCAGACATCTACAAGGAAGATTCCTGCACGGATTCAGCTGAATTGCACCCAAAAGATCTACACAATCAGCTCCCCAAAGCTTTGCACAGGGATACATTAAGCTGGACTCTATGGTTGCCTCTGTTTTGAATGGCAGGTACTCCCTGATTGTGATGCAGTTCCAAGCTCTTTTGATCATCTCTTGTTAAATAACCTTCATCTTCAGGTATTTAGCTCGTATTGTTAATTCCAAATGTTGGCCCATTTGCAATAGCACAGTCAGTCTGCCAATAAATTCCACCATTTTGACTTTGTTTGGCTCATGTGGCATTTCCCACCTGGCTCCCTTGAGCACACATAACTCTTCCTTGAAGAAAAGGCTCGCAACATAAAGGTTACAATCACCTTCGTTCCTCTGAAACGGTTCCATTACCACTGCATTTTTCATTAAGGTACCCCACTGTGCACAGAAAGCTATTGTCACTGGACTGTATAAATATTTGATGTAGCTCTGTTGACAAAGAGCTGTTTTAATGTTCTCGCTTCTGATTTACAAGGAGTATATGGGAAAAAGATCCAGCACGACAGGTCTGCTAGTGGGCAAGAGCTTTCCCAGCGTTGCCTCTAAACTACAAAGCTTCCCCATCTGGGAAGCCAACCCCAACCCGAATGTTCTCAGTGAGTAAAACTAACTATCTGGGAGTTCTCGTGGCATGTGATCTGAACCTGGTCTCTGCTTGACATTTATGGACTTCTCCACCTCTGAATCTTCTCACCTCCAGTACACACAGAGAAAATAATTCCATATAGGTGATGAAAAACCCCTGCCACTTCAGTGGGTAAGGTGAATGTAACTGGCCAAATGCATCACTGGTTCCAAGGCAGGGCAAATACAACAGGGCCAACCAATCTGCACCTTTAAAACCTGTCGACTTTTCTCTTTGAGGCATGTATGTTGTTTTCTTTAATCTGTTTTTAAATACTGTTAATGTTTCCTGGTTGATTTGCTACCTTTTTTAAAGTCAGGAAATTCACAGACAAAATGGCAAACACAGGCATGGCATGGATGCAAGGAACTGTAGTTCAAAACATCTGAGGATGAGCAGGCTGGTAACTACACAGGGTCACAGAATGGTTGAGGCTGGAAGGCACCTCTGGAGACCGCAGAGCCCAACCACCCTGCTCAAGCAGGACACACAGAGCAGGCTGCCCAGGACCATATCCAGGCAGGATGTGAGCATGGCCAGGGCTCTCCTCCATCTCTTTGGGCTACAGTGTTCATCCATCCTCACAGTAAAAAAAAAAAGTGTTTTTTTTCCCCCCCCTTATATTGAGATACATTTTCCTGCACTTCACTTTGTGCCCAGTGTCTCTTGTCCTGTCCTTTCCTTCAGCTCAGCCAAGTTACCCAAAGAACCTTAACTTTGATCCTGCCTCCCTTCTCCCCTCACCTGCTCACGCTGCTGACGGGAGACTTGCTGTTCGATGGCAGAAGCCAACATGCCCTGTCCTGTCCTCCCCATCTCCAGCGTGGTTAATCCGCAGCTTATCACTGCAGTCCCCACTTCTCACTAGGACAGGGAATGAGTGATCACTTACGTGGAGCATTATAGAGGGTCAGTTTAGATCTGGGATTATGGCAGAGACAGCAAACACTTGAGCTGCGTAAGAAACATCATTAAGTGCCTAAGCTGAAGATTTAAATGACTACAGTCATTAGGAACACTTAGGAACAAGCAAGATAAGACTTATTAGCAAACACTCAAGAAATAAGCAAGATATTTTAAGACTTATTAGCAAAGCCGGAAAATATGTAATGTTTAATATTACAGCATAGCTCTGCATGGTTTACACGTTGTAACTTGCCTTTGTGTCATATTTCTTAATTATTTGGTACAAAAAGAAACAATTGCAATCACTGAACTTTAAAACTATTTTAGGCAAAAGTATTGGCAAAAGGAGGAAATGAACTTATGATAACTGACTTCACTGGCCATTCCAAGGACAAGGGAAGAAAAAAAAACATGAAAAGATAATAGCTCTGCTTTTAAGTCTAATACGCAAAATAATGAATTCATATTTTAAGGCAAAGCGAAAAAAAAAAGAAAAAAATAGAAAAGAGGAAACCCCCAGAACAAAGAAACATAATACTACCAATTATAGAAAGTATGCTAATAGTACCTTTACTTAAAGGAAGATTAATCAGTGAATTAGGAGACCAACTAGTGAAGAACTGGATAGGATGCCATAAAAGACCAGAAAAAAGCAGAGAGATGTGAAGCCCTCAGCCTCTTCTTTCCCTCCTCCCCCGGGTTGCTTCACATCAGTGTTTGACTGAGTAAGCTGGATCACTTCTCTGCAGCATGGGGAAATTTCAGGATTTATCTCATGAACCTTTAGCTGTAATTGGCAGCAGCTTGAAAATGTTCTTAGCAAATGTGCTTCTAATTGCCTGGGCATTTATCATATTGCTCTAACGCTCACACTTTTAAAAAAACTTAACCTCGAACCTCTTGACTTTTAAAGCTGTTGTACCTGCAACTCTAAGACACTAATAAAAATGTTTTGCAATAGTCCATCTTCACTCCCTAATATAACTTAGCTCTGAATCGGTCCACTTTTATATAATGCATAGATACACGAGTATAAATTGGTTGCTCTGTTTGCACAGAAGCGTTAGGGCCATTATCCAACCTCACTTTATCTCTGTCGGGGCAGTTATCTGGCCCTCCTCACTGTGCTATCCAAGTACACGACCTTCCCCCAGAGTTCTGTTGTGTAAATGAACTTTAAAAGTTTAAATAACAAAAAATGTTGTGTTTGAAGTATTTTAGAGTGCATGATAAGCAGTTTTTATTAAAGAAAACACTGAGTCTGATACAGCCAATTAGGTTTGACTCTATGAGCTGCATTTTATACACTTAAAATAAACGATCATTTGTTTTTAAGCAAGTTAACTAGCAATTACAAGACTTTCCAGGAAGCTGTGCAAAAGCATTCCAGCAACTGAACTTTAGACCTTCCTTTTTTGCTACTTGCTTCAAAATGAAAAATTAGGGCTGCCTATTAATTTCCCTGCTGCATTTCACCAGAACAAACCAATGTGGCTGTTTTTCTCATTCCAGGTCCAGGAATCCCGACCAGCTGCGGAGCGGGAAGAAGCTGCTGGGGCAGGAGCAGTCCCAGCATTTTGCGGCTCACAGCCACAAACCCGGAGGCAGCGCCCGGCCCACGGGCTGCCTGGTCCCCTCTCAGGCCAGCCAAACAAACCAGAACGAGGTGAGAGGTTCAGAGCATCCGCACACCCCAGCCCCAAGCATTTCAGACATGAACTACTGCACTCGTGACGTATTTTTATCCAGCGACAATGCCAACATTTTTATGCTCAAGTGCTTTCGTTCCCTCTGCTTGTTCTCGCGGCCCCTTGGTCAGATCCCTATGAGGCACCAGAATCCCCAGGAGTGCAGGAGCTCAGGCTGTCCACACTATTAAGCCAGATTCGAATCTTGGGTTCAGAGCTACATTTTCACAGCAAGCAAACATCTTTTTTTAATCCACTCTTAGCATAAGACCAACGTGGAGCCCTCACTCACACACGCTGGTTGGGATGAAGTAAAGAGGATAATTCTGCACCAGGCTGTGCTGCCAAGGCGAGTAGAGGCCCTGCAGGAACCAGCAGGAGCTGCCCGTATTCTGGACACGTGAAACCAGAGGGACCTTCTCCTGACCTACAGACTCAGTGTGTGGCCAGATGGCTAAGAGGAATGGAAAGCTCCTTCCATTTATGCCGTCTGCTCTCCAGTCTTATTTTAATTCGTTTTCCTGGGTGCTGTTTATTAAGTCTGTATATTTCTGCAGTTGCAGCATCATCTCTATTACGTTTATAAAGCACAATACATGATCTCAGCTTTCCGTATTCAAATGCCAAAATATTTCCTGTGCTTTCATTCCACTTCACTGAAATGGGCTGATCTAAACCAAACCTGCCCCGAGCCTCCGCTAAAAGCACCTCCCAAACGTCTTCTCTTCAAAGATAATGACCTCTATTAGAGGAGAAAGGAAAACAATCACAGCATAAAGCTTTCTCTAATTTCCATACCATTTACCATTCCAAGGCTGAAGATAGCGTTTACCAAGGAGCCTCCTTTCCTGAAGTGGTCTGTCATGTGCTCCAGCCAATTCGCTTCCAGGCTGGAGACCGTCTGCCCGTTCCTGGAGACCCTCATGGGGACGGTCACGGTGTAATACTGGCTGCACCTCTGGGGGCCTTTGGGCTTGTGGAAGAGGGTGAAGATCTCCGTTTCTAGCAAAACATAAACATTGGGGTTGGAAAATGCAAACACCACAACGTGCTCTCCCAGCTAAAACGTTTGCCCTTGCCTGATTGTACTGTGTAACTGCAAATAACTCTGTGGCTTTCTCCTTAACACATCTGCCCAACGTGCAGCATGCTGGGGCCCCAAATCCCAATACGGTATTCTTACTGTTATGGCATTTATTATTAATAATGTATTTACTGTTTAAAATAAAACATTTAAAGATAGCAATATTTTAATACTGCTTGACTTTCCTCTTACTGGAGTTATCAGTAAAAACAAAAACAAATATGCAAACTGCAATAAGTATTGTAGAGTTCACATCAGTATTAATCACTACTCATCACATCAATGAAGTTTTTTCTACTACAAAAAAACAGTTAAAAACAGACAAGTTAAATGATTTGTGACACTGAGGACAGTTCAAACTGGAATATTACTGGAGATTTAGAAGGAGCTGAAGTCTATAGCCCATGACCATTGAACTGAGTGTACTGATAACTTGGTTTTAGTAACACAGTGCCACAGACCCAGCAACGAGCAGAGCAAGCTGCAGGAAATGCAAAGGGTCAGAAATGCAGAGGTTACACCCGCTGGTTAGCTGATTTACTCCGGGTCTGAACCGAGGCGAGACACTAACACAACAGCAAATGAACCTGTGAATGTGGAAGGGCCTTACAGGTGAGAACATGTTGCAGCTGCCTGCTGCCCACCACCCTGAGTTTATCTCAGGAGCATTTAGTTTAGCCTTACTGTTATTAAAAAAATATATATATCAGTGCTGGCAGCAAAAATATTCACAGCTGTAAAGTTTGAAGTAAGCTGAAGTGCAGATAAACCTCCCAAATCTTCAGGAGGGTAAAACCACCAGTACAGTTAGTTATATAAAATAGTTATACATTATTATTTCATTTATTAATGGACAGGGAAACCCAGTCCTGGATGCAGTTCAAGGTTAAGCCACTACCAATAGTCATTTTCAGTGGGGAGCTTGACCACGTAAGTACAGATAAAGTCACCTTTAGTTTGGTTCTAGAAATAACAAATATCTTGACATAACATTGGAATATTCCTGCCTTGCTTATGGAAGGCAAATAATTTTCAGCAAACAATCTGAGAGCCCTATAATAAAAGTGACTGAACACTGCAAAATACTTGTCCAAAAGAAAAAAGTGAAGCACAAAAATAACACTTGAGTAGTGTAAAATCTTAAACTAGAGAACAAAATTCAGATTCCATAGATATTAAGAAAAGGTACTTCTTTTTGCCAGTTTTATATATGGAAAAAGGAGCCCAAGAGTGCTGACTTCCTGCGAGTAAGCAGGCTAACTGGAAAAAAAAAAAAGCCACCTGGTGCTTTCTACCTTCATGTTCACAAGGAAGGATGGAGGCCTGTTGCCAAAGACTAAAATGCATTTTTCCATGGGAGGAAAAGAGGAAAAGGGAGTGCTGTAATAATGAAAAGCCATACAAGAGTAATAAAGAAATCACTAAAGCTGTACAGGCAGTATATCTGGGAATATCCTGCCATAGGTGAGCTATTTCTTTTTCTGCCACATGAAAAAAAGAGAAAAGACCTTCCCAGACTTTTACTCTTGGAAAGTACTAGCATAACTCACTAGTAAAAAAATGAAATTAATAAACTCAAGCCAGAAAGCAGTGAGAGACAGAAGGATAACTAAAAACCCTAAAAAGACTTTCAAAATAAAAGCTCTTGTCTGGCGAAGCAGCAGCTGAAACAAAGTTCTGGGATGCTGCAGGCAGACAGAGGTGGGGAACATGTGAGGTAGTTCAGTTTCACATGACAGAATATACAGAAATATTCAAAACTGCACTAAAGTGCACTAAAATATTTCCAGTGCTCAACGTGGGGAAGTGGAGAATCAAGATATAGTTAAAGTTATTGGGTGAATTGTCTTGAAGGCTGACTATATGTATAAAAATTGAACTGATCTAACTCTGAACTGCATGACTAAGAGTGGTTTGACATTGTGCAAGACTGCAGCATAAACCAGAATAACTTATTCAAATAATAGCTATGCTTTGACCAAATCTGGCTGTTCTCTTGCCCAACAAAAACTGAAGAAACTGTGGTGAAAGGTCACCAGAGCTGGATCCAAATCTGAGGGTGAAAACCTAAGTGCATCAGAACGCAACGGAAATCAAGACAATAGTTCAGTGGGGAGGCCATGTAAAGTCATCCTCAATCCCACATAAAAACTCCCCAAAGGGACAGGATTGTTTGAATGAATTCGTGCAAAACAGAGAGAATTGGGATAAAGTCAAGGACAGGGCCAGCTCAAAGGAATGTCGATGGGATTTCCTTACATAGACTTGTACCTTGCAAGGAAAGTCAGCAAAGCAGAAAGAGAAATAAACGTACACAAGCTTTCTAGGATTAAGACAAATATAGGAAAGAAAATGTTCTGAGGTTTAAATTGGGAAGTTCATACTTTTTTTGTGACTTTCCATTTACTACCTAATTCTAGTTTACATCATATTTTCAATTATGACTCCTGCTACTGAAGCAACCTCCCAGAAACAAGCAATTTAAGGAGGTTAGAGGAAAGAAATTGGCATATGAGGAGTAATCTTCCAAAATAATTGAGAATTCTCAAACAAATTAGCAAGGTTTCTTTTCAATGGGCAGAAAGGATAAAAAGACCATGAGCTTTCAGGGTACTGACACCATGTACAGAAAGAAACCAAATCTGCTGAAGAGTAGACAAAAACTCATGCCTTTAAGCTCAGGCAAGCACACCACCCATAATACAGGTGCATCTGCATCTAGCATCTCTCTAGTTGCCACTTGACTTCTTCTCAGTCACTGTGAGCATGCTGAAATGCAGGGTAAGTGGTTCTTTTGGTGCCTCTATTCTACTCTACTGCAATGGTATTGAATTTGAGGAAAAACTCCTCCAAGGTGAGGGTAACAGAGCACTGGATTGACTAGACAGGTTGACAACAGGTTGACTGAAGAGGTTGTGGAGTCTCCTTCTCTGGAAACATGGAAAACCTGCCTGTGCAACATGCTGTAGGAGACCCAGCTTGTGTAGAAGGCTTGGACTAGATGATCTCCAAACCCCCTTCCTCAAAGATTCTGTGATTCTCACCTAACCTTGAGCCTCCAGAAGTGCTAGCAACATACTTGACACAATCTTAAATCTGGCTTTTATGCCTTAGAGGTCCTGACCATACTTACTGCTGGTGAGTAGTTTTGAACTCCGTGCTGGTGTTTCACTCTCTGCAACTCCATTCTGCTTGTCGGCTGCTTCTCTTGCACTTGGATCCTTGTGTTCAAGCTGTTCTTCATTGTCCCTTGCTGACTTAAAATTCAGCTGCTCTGTAGCCTGTCCTTCACCCCTCCCATCCTCCCTGGATGTGGCACGCTGGTCAGCGCTTTCCTCACTTGGTGGTGGAGTATTGCATCCATTTACGCCGTCTGTTTTCTCGCTATCCAGTGAAGCATGATCCTCAGTGTAATTTGAAACGTTTTTATTATCTCTTGATTGCACCGAGTTGTTCCTGGTGGGTGTCAGAGAGGAGCTGACAAGGCAGTTCTTTGGGGATCGGTACTGGGGTATAATTCCAACAAATTTCAAGCCTTGACTTGCGGCATCTTGAATCTACGAGTCAAAGAAGATTAGATTTTCACTGGCAAACTTTCTTAGCTACACAGAAATACAGGAAATAACACTCATCAAAGGAGCCAGAATGACATTTTACTACTTTTGTCTGCTATCAGAGGAAATGGTCATGTTATATTTACATAAAACACTAAAGCCTGGTCAAACAGGATGACAAGTTCCCTAAACAGTCTGTAATAACACGAAAATGCACAAAAAGATAAAATGCCTCCACTGTGAATAAAATACCTGTTTGGAAAGTTTCCTTGTGGAAGTGCTATTACTAAAATGAGATTTGAGTATTTAGCTTACGAAATCAGAGACTTGTAATATTGCATCCTCTGCTATATAAGTAGTGCTCTGATTATGACATTTATACAAGGAAACGTTCATTAATTCCCTTTTTCACATGCACCACTACAACAACAGTTGTTGTTTCCCTATTTAGAATTGAGACGTGAATGACAAACTTTCCTACGATGAGCCTATAAAAAGGACAGTTATTTCAGAACACGGCTTTTGGGAAGATACAGAACTGACAGAACAGAAAAAGGTGCTGTGAGATGAGGAAAGAAGAAAAAATAACGGCAAGACAGGAGTAGTATTAATCCTTTAAATTTTAGGCAGAGGAGGAAAATGAAGCAATCAAATCGTTAAAGATCCTCAGGAAAAGAAAACAGTGGGCTAGTAGTAATGACAATTAGTAAAGTTCCAAAAAGGGAACTAATGAAAGGCTTGAGATGAAGCAAAAGACAAATCTCTGTTGCAGAGACTGAGCGTTTCTGCCGCACTGAGAAGCTGCAGCAAGAGCCAGACTCTCATGGAGACCAACGGGTACCGACTGATTCAGTCATCAAAATCATCAGCAGCAAAGGATGGGCTTCCAGTGCAACACGAACTCTTCACAAAATTAAATTTAAACACGCATAAACATTTTGAGAACAAATGCCTCGGGAATGAAGGGCTAATACAACTCTCTGTGCATACGACAGAACTAAAGTGCCCTAATTGGTCTCTGAAGTTCAGCTTAGTATGAGCCTAAGTGTAACAGCTCAGGCTTTCTCAGGAGCAAGTAAAACACTGAATTCTACCTGAATTTTTAGCCTGAGAGCACAAGGGAAGGATCATAATAATGAAGATTTTTGT
Organism: Rhynchotus rufescens; assembly: GCA_032273925.1. Lineage (NCBI taxonomy): Eukaryota > Metazoa > Chordata > Aves > Tinamiformes > Tinamidae > Rhynchotus > Rhynchotus rufescens. The sequence continues at coordinate 14,027 of JAVCKT010016564.1, forward strand.
GCAACCCTCCCCCTCCTTTTTTTTTTTAAAGAGGAAACCTATTTCTGCATCTTCTCTACCCAGATTTTTTTTAATGAATCATCTATTTCCTGGCAACGTGTTACTGTTCTGAACATGCAGACAACCCTACAGATGATACCTGATCAACAAGAACTTCCTCTTTCAAACCACTGTTATTTTTTCCATGTTAAATTAACTCTTAAAACTGCGGTGCCAGGAACTTAAGCCCAGCTCTCCAGGAAACAAGGCAACACTCTCCGCAGGAACATGAGATGCTGATTTCAGTAAAGCCTATTGCTCAGGTGGGATAATAACCTCCCTACAAAATACTACTAAGAATATCCCTATGAAATGGATGCTTTTCTACTCAGGAAGCCAGTAAATAGCTGGCTCGCTCAGCAAGCTTTAAGAGACTGTCAATGATGGATGGATTCATACTACGCTTAATGCCGTCCCCTCCATGCACCCATTTTACAAATGCTTCTCTATACACTCCTTGACAGATACAGTCACAAATTCAGTTCATCTATCACCGCTGATCGAAGCTACATTTGTTTAGTAGGTTGCAGGGCAGCTAATTATAGAAATGTAACTGCTGGGAGCGTGGGGAATAGTCCACGTGTGGAGATTACACTGGTCCTGGAACACCGCGTGTCCATCCACACAGGGCTCTCCCACGCCAGCACCCGGAGCTTCCACAGCTACCACAGCTATTGTGTGTTGCAGTCCTGGCACACTGACAAAAAACATACTTTTTTCCTATCAAATACCTGATCTTGAGGTATTCTTCTGAGGCTCTTGTTCCCAGAAGCAGAAAAGGAGGAACTAAGGACAGATTGATAGTCTGTATTCACCTAATACAGCAGAAATATTGGAAAAACTGACTGCACCTTCTAGGCCCTTTTCAAACAAATCAATCAGCAGTACATAGGATATACTGTGCTATTTAAACTTGCATTTCGATTCTTTTTTTTCGATAACATAAGGGAGGATGATCAAGCATCTCATTATTTCCAATAAAGCCCAAAGAGCAGGAGATGGCCCATCAGCAGCTCCAGGGACGCAGCAGAACAGCCATACAGGATATCCCAGAGAACAGCAGCAGTCTGTCTTTCCAGCCTTCTGTCTTTCCAGCCTTCCACGAAACCATGAGGAGGTTAACTCCCAGTGTGAATAAAAAGCAAAGCCTTAGCATCTTTCAAATTAAAAATGGACACAGCTTGATTTGGGAGCATCCTCTTTAGAGTTCAAATAATACTGAATTTTAGTTGTCTGTACATCCAGAATGAACTATCCCATCCAATGTATATTTAAATTACCTATATTTGATTTATTTATTATTGCCTTTAATCCCTAACTGTAGTGTGGAAAAATACTTCATATATTCAGAGACCTACCTTTTCAGAGAATAAAAAAATCCATTGTTATACTCTTAATTTTGGATGTAGTTGCCCACCACCCCGCACCATTTAAAACTAATAAAATATATAATGGATTTGGGATACACAAGGGAAAATTTTGCTGTTATTGCTTCATTTATTGCTGCTGCTTGTTTAAAGGCTGTTTTTCTTCACTGAACGAAAAGGAGCAAGAGAATCTGAACCCTCAGACCCTCCTGAAAGGTAAATGGGGACAAGCTCCTCCACAGAGGCCAGGGCAGATGTTCAGCAGTGTCCCCGAGGGCATCACCACGAAGGGGACTCCGGATGCTGCCGCTGTGCACGTGGCCTCTGGGGCTGACTGCATCCTCAAAACACGACACTGTGTATCCTTACATCAGGGGGCCCACAGTACTTGCAGTTATTTTACTCATCTTGGTTATATTTTTGACATGCCACATACAAATTGCTTGGGACTTTTCTAAAAAGGGAAATTCCAGCAACATAGTAACACCAAAAAAGTCTTCGGTTCTTTCCCCAGATAGGAACAGAAATATTTTTTTGTGTCTAATGAAGTGCTGCATGGATGACAGTGACCACAGACAAAAGGGCATGTTCCCACCACAAGAGATGGCATCGTCTAGTACCAGAAACGGGACTTGCCTCATTTATTATAATCTGGGTAAATCCCTAAGTGGGTACATCTAAATCAGTTAAAAACTGGCATTTATCAAATTGGACTTACGCCTGTGTAAAAATAGAAACTGTTTAAAGAAGAGGTGAAATTTCATGTGTATGGAGGGCTGAGGCAGTTAGAGAATTTAATATCATCTCTATAATTTGCTTGATTAGAAACTTGGCATTTTCCCTGAGGGGTAAAAATGACAGGTTTAGCCTTTGCTATCTGTGAAATAAATATCAAATCTTCCACTAACTCTGGTAGAAACAGGAGCAAGCACTGTGTCCAACCCCTGATGTCACTACCTTAATTGAATTTTAGCTGGGGACGCTCATGTTAACATTTTGTAGCATTTGTGAGGTGCTCTTTTGTATCTCATAAGTGACTGACCACCACTTTTGTATTGCATTTGGAAACGCAAAGGCACAAGCAGCAGCACAAAGAAGTGTCATGAGGCATTATGGTCACATAGCAAATATACGGTCTGTGTTTTTTAACCACTTCTCATCTAATGAGAAAAGCTGGCTAAGCTTTTCTAATCTGTTAGGCTACAAGACTAATCTATGGACTAAAAAGTCTGTTTTGAAGACTGGAAAACTACACCCTGTAAGAGTACAGCTGAGAGATGAAACTCTCTTTTCTGAAAACTGCTTGCTTTCTTTCCAAATCTGTTTAAAATAAAGACACTTTGCTGACACTGAAGCTCCATGTTCATTCCAAGTTTTGTCTGTGATTCTGCATTTATTGCTGCATAGCTGCCGGCTCCAAAAGCACCTTCTATTCCCAGTGAGTAGGAGGGTGTGACTTAAATATTCCGACCCTGGGCGGTATCGATGGAGCCCTGCGGAGCGGGACAACCTCTGCCAGCGCCTGGAGGTGCTCGCGGGCGACTCTGCGCGTTCCTCCCACGGGATGACCCACTTCCAGCCAGTGTGGGATGTGCTCCACCGGCACCAGTAAGCATGGGAATTTCAGCAGGGCAATTTAATAATGAAAACCTCTCTCTTGGATAAGGATTTTTCAAACAATTGATTTAATAAGACAAGCGTTGTAAATTTCTCTTAACTCTTGGATGGCGGGAGCTGGGAGGTTATGGCATCCGTCCAGAGTGAGAGCAGTTTTACTAACTCTGGTTTACAGCCGTCCTCAATGGATGCCAGGAGCTGGAAGGTTCTGGCATCCCACCAGGGTAAAAGCAGCTTTACCACTGCCATGAGGGCACTCGAGTTTGCAGCAGCCCTGAATGGTCTCAAGGCTTGAGCTTCCTGAGGACGTGGACAGAACACACCTTCAGAATACAGTCAGCAGCAGTAATCATTTCATTCATAGGCTTGCTAGGCATTACTTTATAAAATATATATATATACACAAAAATGGTAGCAATCAACTAAAGAGCATTGTTATTAATATAAAAACAAATGAGAGAAATAATTTACAAAGAGCACATGCAACAAAAATGCACTTGGACCAAGGGAAAAAAGACAGTGCCTGGTGGTGATCCACAACTAGCTCTGTCATTCTAGGCACAAGCAGCCTGCTACTTAGTGCAGCTAACGGGAAAACACACAGCCTTTGAAATGAGGCCCAGCTTAACTTTGCTCAGAGCTTTCTAAAATGTTTTAAACTAAGCTAGGACTGCCTTAGCTAATAAAAGAAATATTTGCCTGCTGTCTTTAAAGAATTATGCTAGATGCATTAGATCCTGGAATGTACACCTGAAACAAAACTGCTGCATTTTTCCTACCTTCCTTTAAGACTCAAACAAACTTTATTTTGAGAACAGACACCGCACCGGGGATCTTCAGGCAACCAGCAGGATCTCGTGGTTGGAGGAGAGCACGGTGCCCTGCAAGCCAGCGAGAGGGCTGGGAAAGGGCTGCTCTGGACTGACTGCAGGTTTCCAACTGTGTCCAACTGCATTAATATTTAGTAGCACAAGTTGCAGGATTTACCAGGACCGCACATTCCCCCTTTAGCTCGCTCATCCTGAAAACAGCTGCTTAAAATTAAGGGAGTCTTTTTGCTGCCCTCTGACGTGTTCTGCAGGTCTGGCGTGCGCCCTCCTGAGAAGACAGCAGCAGTCAGCAAGAACCCATGGCTTATTTTAAATCCAGCTAAGCTTAACTAATGGTCTGAAGGAGGGTTGCAGTTATTTCTAAATAACTCAGAACTTCTGCATTTCTGCATCTATTACAACAACAACAACAACAAAAGAAAATTCCACTAATCAGACAACAGAGCAGCATCTGCTAAAGAGTTTTCTATACCAGCACTTCCAGATGTTGAAAACCTGTAACTTTTCTTGTTGGAAAGCTCAAGCTGTATGGGCCTTCCCATACATTTTTACCCTTCTCCAGTTCACAATGACCTATTTGATTCTGAATTTGAGAAAGATATTGAGTGTTTATGGTATAATAAGTATATGTTTATAATAAGTGAATATGGGTGTAGTTTTTAGAACAGTCACTTCCCATTCTGTATTCAGACTTTCAAATAATCAAATACTTTCAGTTTTGATGACAGCAAAATAGACCATCAGGAACAAAATACCAGATAGATGAGTGGAAAAAAGTTAAATATAATCCCAAACCACAGAACCTTCCTTTAAACACTGTTGTTGACAACGTTTACACCGAAATGTCCAGCTGAAACCTTGTCCAGAGATCTGCAGCCTTGGATCTATGAGTTAGGCTCGTAGCATGAAGCTGGTATCTACGCAAGACAAGACGGTGTAGATCAAAAAATAACCCCCTCAAATAAAATCTAATGGGTTTCCTGAAGAGACAGATGCATATTGACTCTCCTCCTTTGCCACACGGGGCCCAGTCAGCAGAAGCCATTCACTGAGCGCTCTCCTCTCTTGCTGCATTTGCAGCAGAGCACGTCCAGGCCTTGAGGAGGGAAAACAAAGCAAGCCTGGCCATTTTAAAACATGCTTAAACACTTAACATATTGCTAAGAGATATTAAGTTAATGCAAGCTACTACCAGGGCCAAAGAGGGACTAGGGTAACAGCCGCATTAGCAGCCCCGGAGCAGCTTCCTGCATCGATCCAGCGACGGCTTAGGGCACCACAAGCACAGTGGATGTGCAGGGCACTGTAAGTACTTCTGTCTGAGCATTTCCACTTCGGAAACCACGCTGGCTTTGTAGCCTCGTATGCCATTACATATTTTTTTGAATTTTTATCTTATCTTTTACTCCCCAGAGCCAGCAAAGGGACAACATCAGCAGACACAGACTGGAGAGGTTCAGTGACTCTAATACCTGCACCGAAGCCAATGTAACGTACCTGAGTGCTGCCATTCTGGCCCTAACTGCTGAAAAAACACCCTGAATGTACCCACAGGATCCCTAAGATTACTCCTTAAAGGTTGTTTTAGGCCTAGGATAAAGAGTTGTATGGGAACCATGTCATGCTCAGGCAACCCAAAGCCTGATGTGCTCAGCAGGGATCTACAGGACGCTGCACCAAGCAGGTCCCAAATCCTCCCTCTGGAGCTCAGTTATTTCCACTGCAGTTTCAAAGTGCAGGAACATGTGGGGCACAAATCTTGGGAAAGAAGCTCCTAAACTAATGGGTTAACACAAGAAAGAAGAAATAAAGATTTACAGAGATATAACATACTTCCCACATGTTTTCTCTATAAACATATCCATATATATACATATATCAATATCTATAAACATATAGTTTAGCACAAAACATTGAGGAAAAAGAAAAAGAAGAAAGCAGCAAGTACTGCAAAAGGTCAGGAATATTTTAAACATTAAGAACTCATCCTCAAACTTACAAACTTAAAATTGAATATGCTGAGAACAATTTATCTTTTCATGAAAAAAAGCGTCTGTACAAAAAAAAAAAAAAATCACTTTGTTTTGTCATGCCCTCTGCTACTTGTAGCCAAAATAACAATCTGAGTAATTTGCCCATACTTTGTTTCAGCACAGAATGAGATATTATCACATTTACTGCTACAAACAAAAGCAATTTCTTATTTTTCCCATCAGACAGAAGCGGTATCATTGAAAACACGGACTACATATTTTATAACATCTATTTTTATCCTGGTCAAGAGGATGAGCCAAAGAGCTGCCTCGGGGGCAAGGGATTATAAAAGCACACCCAGGCTCCCGGGAGAGTCCTGAAAACAGCTCTGCAGGGCTCATGGAAGACGTACATCAACACCACTCTTACATGGCTTAGTCAAAAGAACACAAGTTGAAAGAAGCGTAACCAGCAACAGATGTTTCCCTTCACACCAGGCTATTTAAAATACAGTCTATGCTATTTTTTACCATTTCTTGTTATATATACACTTAGAAAATGTTAACAGAATGCACTTTAATAAATATTATCACAGCAGATCACAAACAGCTGAACCATTGATGCTGAGTTTTAACTTTTGCTTCGTGACCATATCTAAGATCCAAACACTTAAACAAAATTAAAATAGAGCTCTGCTTGCCCTGAAAATATGTCGAAAACAAAGCAGACAGCTAAGTGTGCAGAGATGGTTCTCATTACAATGTGCCAAAGAAATAAATGTTGTACTGTTCTCTCACACATGCCCTTGAGAGTGAAGGTTCTGGGGTGGGATTTTTTTGGTTTAAGGATGGAATTGATTTGAAAAGAAGTTGAGATCACATCAAGATAAGTAATCCTTCTAGGTAATAAATAGTACTCCAGAGGAGTGCTTTTCTAGCCACAGAAGTAAATCCAAATTTTATTCATGTGAAGAATGGTCCTGCGGCCAATATTAAACATCCATTTTTTTCCCCTTCTATCTTTTACTGCCACCTGCACTGATGGTATAGCCTGCAGGAAACTCCATGTAATGTACATGTATGGCATGTATATTCTGTAACATGTATATGTCCGTAATTCATGTTATTATGGATATATTTGTACTATGACACATTTCTAGACTTCCTGGTCTTCTTGTCCTTTCATAGCCAGGTGCTGAAGAGAGTTTTAAAATTCAGAAGTTGAATGTGCAACACTCTCACACAATGTATATCACACACGGTGTGGATATGTGCAAGTGCCTTGTTCTGACCACAGAAAACAAATGCTCATTCTGACGCTATTGAGCATTTAGCAAAGAAGATAAAACCTGTGCTGAATCAATCCCCTGACTAGGAATATCTATGGAAAAGATCTATAAAGCTCTTGATGTTCTGGAATCCATACCAGCATTTTATGTTGATTTTATGCAGGAAAGTACTCCAGTCTTCGATACAAAAGAAATTAGTCTAATTTCTTGGTCATGTAAAGAAAGGAAAAAGCAGTAGGGAAAGATCCCTCTCTAGTCACAGACACAGGCAAGATGACTGCATTTGGGTCTCAGTTAAGAAAGAGGGGTTTTAATCCACGCTTTTCTCTGCTTATCGTACTTCCCTCGGGGAGGAGAATGAGCCCATAGAGACAAGAAATATGAGTTCTGCAGTGGGATTAAACTGAAAGAATTGAGCATGCCAAAATTTCCTTCTGACAGAGCTTTACTAGCTCCTGCTATTAATGGGCTTTGTATTAAAGGAGGCAAAAACGTGCTTCCTAAATTCTAACAAGTCAAAGCTGGGCAGGAACAGCACAGAAACCAATTTCTAAGCATTCACTAACATCCCGAAGACATGAATGTAATAATAAAAATCTTCTGCTTGTTACAGTAATTCTGGAGAATGTAACTCAGATTGATGTGAAAAGCAAAGGTCGTGAGAAACATATTTGGCATTCGCATATGCTACATATCCAAAATAACTCTTTCCTTGAGATGTCAGCCCGGCTTCTCCTTTCCTTGCTCGTCTCAGCACATTGAGGAGAACATTTTCAGAAGGAAAAAGATGAAAGAATACCCAGAAACAGAGAGCAACTAAGGGAGCAAGTCAAGGCTATCCTATCTGACACAAGACACAAATCAAAACAAGGAATCTTGGAAGAAACATTTATGACTTGCAACCACTTCAGAGTCACCTCAGCCACAGTGACTAGAAGTTCAGCAGTTTAGCTTCCCTTATGAAAAAGCAGAGGAAGAGATCTTTAATCCCTGTGTGCTTTGCCTGAAAGCAAAAGAAAGGAGTGCTGAGGCCAGCGTGGCATCAGTGTACATATACAGTGCTTGGGTTATTTCTTCTCTTGCCAGAGAAACAAATACATAACAAATAAACCATGCAAGTGAATGAGCTCTTTAGGACATGCTGAGCAGAAAGCCGTCCCCAAAACTAGAACCACATTGATATGAATAAGCAAACAACACATGCTTACATAAGTATGATTTTAAGGTACGGGAAAAGCAATATTTTGTCCCCAGTACTTAACCATCTCCTATCTTCCACAGCTTCGCCCGGTCAGAAACCCTAGCAGTTGCCAAAATGCACCAAAAAGAATTGAGAGCTTGGCCAGGGCCCCCCGCACAGAAGGTTGCCACAGGCAGAAAGCACATTTGAGTGAAGAGCCTGCTCTGGCACTTCTAAATGCTTTACATTCAAGGCAGTACTCTGGTAATTTCTTTCTCTAGATGAAGTAATTTTATTACTCTTAAGTATTTATATGTAGCTATAGAAGAGGGGAAAAAAAGTGATCACCTGTGTTGTATGCTATTCTAAACTGTTTTGTGCTTGCCAGGAGCAAGATATTAATATTCAATATGATTTGATTCAGTATGATTCAAAGCATTTGCAATGCAGCAAAACATCAATTGAGAAAAGAAGTTATCAAAACTGTATCCTTGTTCAAACTCCATGTTAATGATAGTTGTTCAGCAGTCTATAATATAATTAATCATACTAAGTTTCTCAAGGTAGACAGTATTTTTCTAGCAAATATACAGTTGGAGAAAAAAAAAAAAAGACTTTTATTTTGAAAATACAGGGGTCCTATCTGATATCTTTTTAAAAATGCAGTAAATTGCAACACAGTCAAACAGCAAACCTGTAGATAGGTAAGACTGTACAATTCCTTCTCATGAAAAAGCTCATGATCAAGTGTTTGACTTTTCATTTAAAAGATACTACTAACTTCAGCTGTATTCCACAGTTTAAGAAGAATTACAAGGCTGTTCTTTCCTGAAAGTGAGCAACTGCCCTAACAGCTTTTTGCTCCTACCTTCTTTGAAGAACTTCCCTTACTTCTTATTTTGTTTGTAAACATATTTTATTTGCCCTTAAAAGCAATGGAAATTTTTGTTGCTCTGACAAATTAGTTAATATGACAATTAATTCCTACTTCCAAACAAATCCTGTATCCCAAGTCAGATTTACATAAAAGTATCTAGACTTTCATAGCATCTTTAATCAAATCTAGATAGTGTCATTGCACATATCTGACAGCAACAGCTTCAAAGAACTTCAATTCCTCTACATCAAATAACATCTGAGGATGAGTGACATTCTCAGCCTATGAAGAAACAGTAAATAAATTTTTTAGCTATTAAAATTTAAATGAATATATTTCAAAAAGGCATCTTTATAACCCAATCATCCAATGGTTTCTACTAAACAAAAAAATGATTTCTGTGTCTAGAAAAGCACTCTGAAGAGACTCAGAATTGAGTATTTATGGAAATAGGTTGACTCCTGGATCATCATTTTGTTTCATGTTAGCCAATCTCTCTGAAGATATAAATGGAAAGAAGTCTTCTATTAGAAGGATGTAAAATCTTACTACTAATTGTGACAGATAAGCCCCCAAAAATGAAGAACCAAATTATACACCTGGAAACTCATACACAAGCATTTACACCTAAGTGAATAGACTGAAATAATCTAAGACAGTGTGAGAATAAAAGTGTAACAATAATAAACAATAGTCTGATCCAGATTCAGACTATCCCAAAGTAGAAATTGTTTTGAAAAATTCAGTTATGCCTCCAAGCATGATGATGACCAGATGGGCATGTCTATTTTATCTTTAATCCAGTTGGTACAATTAATAGTAAAAAGGAACGATTGAACATCAATGCAGGCTGGCAAGCTAAGTCCTTAGCAAATTTGTATAGCATGTGCTGAAGTTTACTCAGCAAATTGTTCTTTATTGTTACCATTGCTGAATTAAAGCTAGGGAAGGAAATCTACTGTGATTACGTAAATATAGAATTGCTGGGTTCTATAATGTGTAATACACATTACAGAAGAATTGGGAAGCTGAAAAAAGAATTTGCTTTCTCTAACATCAACACATTCTGCTTATTTCAAGTCTGGCAAAATATTATCAAAAATAATGTTAAAAGTAGGCAACAAATAAAGAATTTCAAGGTTATTTTCAAGTTCTCCCACATGCATGTGTTTGTCGAAATCAACCTCATTCCGGATGAAAAAGGGCTTTAGTTCAAAAGGACCATCTCTAATTGCTAATTTCAGGTGATGCTGGAACCAAACTTA
>JAVCKT010016568.1:0-24914 GCA_032273925.1 Rhynchotus rufescens
GTTTTAAAAATCAAAAAAAAAAAAAAAAAAAAAAGACTAAAGGAGGAGGTTGAGTTATGAGCACAGAGCTGATAGAAGAAGTGAGAGCTTGAGAACGAGCCCTCGGAGAGAAGCAGATGGGGCTCGTGCTGTTTCGCTTCCTTTCAAAACCTCAGTTCTCAGCGCAGCATCTTGTGGTCTGTTCCCCTCTTAAATTTGCAGGGCAGATGCCTCTCTGCCCTTCGGAAACACGAGCGCCGTAGCGAGGGAGTTGCTGCTGCGGCAGCTCTCCCTGATCTCCCAGCATGTGGTTGGTTTCTTAGCTGTGCTAGGGGAGCACGACGGATCTGGTAGCCAGGCATCTTCCTGGGACCCGCCGTTGTCCCTGCTCTTGCCTTAAACACTTGTTCCTCTTCTCCCTGCCGAGGAGCCTGGTACTCGGTTTGATTTCCATTTGATGCTAAGAATTAAACTTTGAGAACGGCGGCTGGTTGCATTCACTGGGAGCTGAATTCCTTAACTCTAAAATTATATGCTACTTACTCATGAAAATGGATCAATTAAAGTCAAGGGGACTACTCACATGAGTAAATGCTAATTAACAAAACTGATGCTCTAATGAAGAGGACATGATAACATTGCAGATAGATCCTGAATATTAAACATACTTTGCTCAGCAGAAGAAGAGGTGTTTACTCCATAGTATATAAGCAAGTTATTAAATTTCTGGTTGTAAATAAATGCTTTCAGTTAGCTTTTTAATTGGTAAATATTCCATACTTTGAGCCCCAAGTGCTGTCTTGAGGAGTTAGGATGCATAAATTCCAAGTAGCTGTTACGGCGGTGCTGGGATGTTGATGGGCATCCTTGTTTCACCCAGTCAACCTGCAATGCTGCCATCACGGACCGTGGCTTTTCTGCAGTAGGAACTTGAGATGCCGCTCACCCAGGTGGAGAAAAGCTGCCTTTCCTTCTGAAAAAGAAAATAATAATTAAAAAAAAGCTCAACAAGCTTAATGATATGAGGGAGGGACACCTAGTATCTCCTGTAAGTCAGTGGGAGAGTCTTCAGAACCGTCTGGTAGCTGGGTTTTCACATTAATTTATTTTCTTCTTCATGGAGATTCTCCTTTCATCACCAAGTGAACTTGGTGCTAATTAATTAAATATGAGCTATTGATTAATGTATGAAGAACAGTGAAAGCTGTGGCTACAGGACTGGTCTATTTTCAGAGACTTGCTCTTCTATATTTTAACTAATATCTTCTTAAATATTTTATGGTATAGGTCAGAATTAGCAGAAATAAACAACCTTTTTAAGGAAGATGAGAGGTGGTCTCAGCAAAGTGCCCTAGTAATGGGTTAATGCAAACCAGAATTACAACCTGGGACACACAGTTACCTAAAGGAGCAGTTGCCTCAGATCCCCAGGCACCACCTCTTGTGTTAGGTTTTGCAGGGGCAGAACTGGGAGTAGATTTGGTGGGCAGCAGAACTCAGAAAGAAATTTGTATTTCATGTTGCCTCCCCCTGGTAGTGGTAGGTTCTTGTTTCCCGTTTCTGTTCCTTTCTATTCCTTATTTCCTATTTCTAGAACAACTTTTTATGTTGCAAAGTTCTGTAAAACCTTAGCACAGAGCAGGATGACAAAATAGACCATAATGAATTCAATGGTAGGGAATAATCTTTTAAAAAAAAAAAAAAAGCAAAAGCCAAAATGCTCAGGCTCCAAATTTCCAAATTTAGTTCTTAGTTTTTCAGTAGCTATCACGGTCGTGGAAGTTTTATGTTCTTATTCTCACAAGAAAATAATAAAATGTCGTAGCAAAGTGCAGGATCCAGTAAAACCACGTTGCCCTTGGTATATATGGTTGCTCATCCACCCATCCATCCATCCATCCGTGTTTTTGCAGTGCTTCCCAAGGTATTCCAAGCAATAGATATAATCCTGTTGATGATAAATTCATTTCCTTGCAAAAAGGCTTTTCTTTAGGAAGGCTTTTGGGACTGAAATGACAGAAGGATGTCAAGACTTTTGAGTGCAAGGTTAAAAATTCATAGCAAAGAAGCGATTAAACCCTTGGTGGGCGCTGCCTTGTCGTAGCCGTGAGATCGCAGGTGGCTCGGAGGGTCGCGGGAAGCGCTGTGGGCGCCCAGCGCCGTGATCCAACGCTCGGCAGCTCCGGTTGTGGCCTCGGACATCGCATCGTTTCAGCCCAGTCTTGCCTCTTCCCAGGACACAACGTGCCACGTGTAACGTATTTCCTCTCCGCACATAGATATAACTTAGACCTGTCTCTGCTCTGACCTCTAACTGGCCGAACGCCGGGCAGCTGCAGTGAAATCCTCCTCTCCAAGCTGCTCCTGGTGCAGCCTTCCCAGGGAACAGGAACTTAGGGCCCGAGGGGCTGCATCCAGGCGGGAGCCGGGATTTCCGGGCCCCGCGTCGCGGTGCTTTGCTGGGGTCTGCTTGTGAACCAGTGCGTTGGATGCCCTCTCCGTGATGCCGCTTCCGACCTTCGCTCTTCGACTTCCTCATTGTCCTGGCTGGAGCAGGGAGTGGTTTGGGGCTCGTGGTGAAGGGGGCGACACGGGTGGCTTGTCCTGAAGGGCTCGGCTGCCCTGTTGAGATCCGGGCCCGGGAAGAACAGCAGATAAAAGGGTTTCGGAGTTGAGTTACTGAAGGAGCTAAGGGCAAAGAGTCAAGCTCCTGATACTGTGAAGTCAAAGGAACCTGGAGGTTTTTACTGTGCTTAAAGAGAGGAAAATTAACTCATAACTCATCAGTGCGGGCAGGGAGAGGGCTGTCTGTTTTCCTGACAGAGATAGTGGTCTTTGTCTTTTGCAGTAAAACACAAGGCCTTTTGCAAGCAAATCTTGATAGTGTATTAGCTTTTTATACCCCTTACGGTGTTGGTTTTTTTCTGGATGCAAACTTGTTTTTTTTCACTCTGTGGACATGCACTAACAAAAACATTCTCTTCCATTTTTAATGATTTTTTGCAACAACACTTAGAAAAAAATAAATTAAAAATATTTAAACATGACACACTGCAAGCATTTGTTGGTGCCTGCTGGCCAGATTCCAACTTGTGTAATTAAATCTTGCAGTCTGTTACCTAAATACTTCCCGCAGTGTCTGCTCAGTGCAGTGTCTTTCCTTAGTTCTCCGGACTAAACTATTTTTACTGTTGCTCTATGCTGCAGCGCAGCTGCCACGTTGTATCACAGGGATGGCTGCATTTCTTTGGGAAAAGTGACTTTCATATATAAATAATTGTTAAAGTGCTTTGGAAACCTCCCTGTGGTGAAGAGCACCATTGAAAAATAATAAACCTTTCAACTGCATTATTAATATCGATTCTGTTGCCGATCCCATTCAAAACCTGTGGCAGGGCAGAGAGGTTAATCCTGCCTCCTCCTGGCTCCGTGTTGTACCCCAGGACTCTGGAAATACGGGTGTAATTTTAAGGTCTGCCCAGCCTTTCTTGGTGACAAGTGACTTGTCCCTCAGCGTCTCATCTGCCCCTTCGAGCCTCCTTCCTTGGATTTATTTAAATTTATTCCTTCTTGACAGGAGTTTTTCCTTTGCAGTAGGATTTTCTGTCCACTACAGAAGTGGAAACCATAAGAGCAGCTGGAATGGGAAGCCTGGAGGTGGCTGATGTGCGGAGTCCTGTTTATGTCGCCCTTTTTGTCCCTATTCTTTAAGTATTTGGGACGTTCTCAGTGCCCTTGAAGGGTTTCTCACAGTTGCATACAGGTGATCACTCTGAAAACTTGTTTGCTCTGCGCTGATTTTCTGCTTTACAGCACAAGTATTTAAGCTGCATCTACAGCCACCTCTTTATCTTCCTTCACACCTTATCTATTCTTTTTTATTTGTTTGTTTTTGAGTTTTGCCCTTGAAGAGCAGTGTGCAATATACGTGATATACGTGAATGCGTAAAAAATAGGGGCTCGTTCAGCTACAATACAGCAGTTCCCTGAAACTGTCCTGCTGTCAGAGTGAAGTCCTTCACTTGAAACTTAAATTAACCTCTGCTCTAGCGAAGTCTGATGTTATCTCGCTCTTATTGATGTGAATTATTTATAGCAGAACTGTGGAATCATCAGAACGTGACTCCAGAGAGGATATTTATGCAAAGGTATTAATCCCTATGAAGATTTGCTCCTCTTTCTGGATTTCTGAGTTACTCCATCACACTTTTCTGCAGGTTAAGTGCAGCCCGGCCTGCGCAGTGGCCGTGTTGGATGGTGGGTGCTTGTGTTGAGGTCACACACAGAATTTTTCTTGGTGGAAAGAACAGGATTCCCTGTTAAAGCAAACATGCAAGAAGTGCCTGTTGGGGAAAGCCGGCAGCCTGGGCAGAGCGGCTCCGAGTGCCTGCCGGGCTCGGGCCCTGGAGCCTCCGGCTGCCTACGGGTTTTTCCAGGCATTGGAGGTTTTCTGCCCCAAATCTGTGTTGCGTCTATTGCTGGAACTGACATTATGGCAGAGAGAGAATGTCCCTGTGTAGGTCTTGTGTTCTGGTAGTGCTCCTGTTGGGGGTATTTGTAGATGACACATGGGGTGGGCAGGGCTGAAGGTTTGCAGCTGCCATCCTGGGTCTTCCCTAGCACATCGGGGAAAAAAAATCCCAATTTAAATAAAAAAGAAGCTCCTCCTTGTGTTTTTCTCTATGGTATGCAGCTATTTGCAGACATTTGATTCCAGAATTTGGAAAACCTTTTGGCTTTCGGTGCCTCCAGGTGGTTGCCGCTGCAGCGCACATGCGAAGCGAGACCGAGACCTCCTGTTTGTGCGTGAGCATCGCTCCCCTCTGATGTTTGCTTGTCTTTTATTCATGCTGAGAGCAGAAGGGAGCGCTTCCTGCAGGGTGGTAGGGTTAAATAACTTTTGATATCGTTCGATGGAATAATAATACTGCCAGCCAAAAACGTGTGGTCCTTTTGAAATCGCTTCTAATGATTTAGAGAAGGCAGAATGTCACCCGAAAGGACCATTTCTGCTTTTTGAAAGATTTTCTACAACATTTTGCTGACTGATGTGCTAGATGCGAGTCCTTGATCTTGGAATCACTGTTGTCTTTTCAGTGATAAACAGCAGAGCTCTGCTCTGCGTTCGTGTAAGCGGCAGTGAGGAGGTGGGGAGTAAGGCTTTGCTGGCGGGACACGCTCCTTGTGCTTTAGGAAAATACTTAGGAGATTTTAAAGTAAGTGTGTAGAATATGGCCAGTCCTTCTCGAGGCCATAGTTGACCATTTGAAGCGTTATGCAGCACTCCAAGTGGGGAACCCTTGCCGCTGTTGAGGGGACTCTTTAATTTACAGTGACGGCAGTTAGGTTTCCTTTTGCTCTAATTGAGATCCAGGGTACAGCTTGTTTTCACTGGCATATGCAAATAGGAACAATATTTAAAACATATAGTACTTCACATATTCAAAACACCGTAGAAACGTTTGCACTCGTTCTCACAACACCCTTGTGCAGTAGGTAAATACTGTAATTATTACTTTAATGCTGTTTTGCAGAGGGAGATAACCTGTTGCAGCTTGGGCGTCTCTGGTCTCCTCAAAAGCGGACATCAGGCCTCCAGAGCTGAGAGTAACGGGAAGGGACCTGACATTCTGTATTTTTATGTCTGTGTCTCAGGTGTTGAGCTCTCAGAGATTATGCTTTCAAGTTTTCTTGACAGTGAACAGGGCTAAAACATTCCCCTGGACTCTTAATGAGAGAGGAACTGGTGTCCTGTGATTCCTGAAGCTGGAGCCCCTCCAGAGCTCATGAAATTTCACAAGACTTTCAAACAGGGCCTGTATCCTGGGCCTGTGAAGCTAACAGAAGCATTGAATTCAGTGAGATTTGTATAAGACCATGTCAGCAGGGCTTGGGATTTGCTCTGCAGAGCATAGGCTTCCAGGCGGGAGTTTATTCTGCTGCTGGCACAGCCCTACATCTCAGCACCAAAACTGCAGGGTTTTTTGCCACTGATTTCCATAGGAGCAGGACGAGGGCTTAAATTACAACTATTTATCTTCTGCAGTAATTGCATGTGTTCCCATGACCCCCAAAGTTTACCTACTGTCTGTACCCACCAGGATAAAAGCACCTGCAAAAGCAGCTCACGGGAGCTTCGTGTCCCTCAGGTAGCAGTGTCAGCCTGTTTTCTGCTTTATTCCAGGAAATAAGTTTCCAATAAATAAGAGGATCTAGTGAACATGGTTACCACTAGAGCTCGTTAGAGTAATCTGGCTTTCAGGTGACTGTGCGATGCGCTTCTTCCATCATTTTCATTAAGTTCTGATCTATAGCTAGGTTCCCATTTAAATCTTAGGGAGAGCAGGCCAATTCCCTCCGTTCTTCATGATAAGAATATAAGGTTTCATAGTTTGCTATGGATTAATAACGCATATCCTGCATTATTTGCATAGTTTCTGTGACTGGAAATGAAAGCTTTTCCAGAACCGTGGGGGCTCTCGCTGTGCTTGCTGCGATGCTGTTCGTATGCAAGACCTGCCCACAGGGTAGGGAGCAGTGGGAACACCAGTGGGAAAAGCAGCACATTGCAGGGAATCACGCTGCAATTCCCAGCAAAAGATGAGGACTTCGGCAGGGTGAATTTCCTCCAAGTGGAGTTGCAGGAATTTCAGGAAAACGCAACAGAGTAAGGGCCTTGGTTCAGGGGTGCAGTGGGGTACAGAGGTTGTTGTTTGAATCTGTGTGATAAGCAAAACTGAGAGAACGTGTAAAATAGAGTGTGCAGTTCTTTGGGAGGCCAGGAATGGGATTCTGTTTCCTTATCCCCCCCTAATCAGTACATGGCAGGGAAATAGGAACAAAGTAGAATCCTTAGACACGGCAGGTGAGCCGGACACTGTGTGGGACGCCGGGGAGCTGCTTCCCGAGACATCTCGCACATGTTTTCCTGCCCTGCGCTTCCCTTTGAGTGACGGCAAAAGGCACCCAGACATTTGGTGCATGGACCGTGTTGAAGTAAGTGCTGTTAGACAAGCAGGTGAGGCTCGCTGAACTCATCAGCCCCGTCTGGTCTGTCCACAAGCCGGGAAAATTGCTCGGTGCCCTGGGACAAGAGCCAGGACCTTGGGATGCAGAGAGCTCCCCTCCTTCGCCTGGTCCTGGTTTTAGCAAACCCAACAGTGCCGGAGTTGCAGCTTATTCTCTCCTTGGGTCTTTTAATCAAAGAAAGCAATTATCTGTCAGAGCACAAATATATAAATGCTAACCAACCCAGAGATTAAAACATTCCCCGCTCGCTTAACCTGTAAGCCGTTCTTCACGTTTGTACTGGAATGAGGAATTTTGCACCGCAACAAGTTGTTCAGCCAGAGGATATATTAGAAAGCAGACAAAGAATAATGATTGTCTCTTCGTTGGTTCTTAACATCAGCTCATAAGGGAGCATCAGGAGCGAGAGGGATTCCTGTTCCAGTGTCATTGAGAATATCCTGGTGGCTCCCAAATTCCTGAAAATAAAGCCAGATGAGAGGCGATCCCCAGGGCAGTGCTGAATGACGTGTGCAGAGCGGGCAGCACAGGAATTAGGTGCTCCTTGTACCTTAGATTGAGAACTCGAGCCGAAGCAAAGCTCCCATTGATTTTTCCAGCCAGGGAGGGGCTGGGGAGGATTATCTGAATAATTCTGTTACTCACCTTTCTGTTTGGAAAATGGAAATGGCGAGTGCAGCGAGGACTCTGACCGAGTCCTCACGTGCAGACTGGTCACTCTTCCTTGCCTAAAAGGTCCCACTTTTCAGGGGAGGGACTTGCCGGTTGGCTCTAAAGCCGAGCACGTGGTTTATGGTGGAGACTAACAAAGCAGCAAGATTTTGTTTAGAAACGCGAGAAGTGCTTTGGAGTTACGTAGGCACAAAATGGGCTCTTAAACATTTTAAATCAATTTTCTTTGCGCTCTTAGAATTGAAAAGCCACAAAATGGATTTCTTTCAAGTTTTCTGTATGCTGAGATTCAGCCCGGGGGGATTTATTTTTTTTATGGCTCAGAGTAGGGTTTTGTAATGAAAAGACTGACAGATCCTTTACTATGTGTCACTAGGTACAATGCTCTAAAGTGTAGCATGAGATTAACTCATATTTTAATGAAGCATCTTGAACAGAAGAAAGGGAGCGTTTTAAAACTATTAGGTGAAATCAGTGTCATTTTGGTTACACCAGATGCTAAGGGAATACGTGTTACTTGTTCCAGTGATTCACCAGTGAGGGTGCACGCAAAGTGAAGCAGAGACATATGGAGCATCTGGCCTTTCAAGGGGTTAAGTTTTTGGGTTCTGTTTTTCTTCTAGGAGTTGACTCCTTCGGAAAACGTAATTCCTCTCCTGGTTTCTTGGAATAACAAAATATGCCTGTTTATTTCACCAAAAAAGTTAGGATTAGGGGGACGAGACAGAATGCTAGAGATGCCCAAGGAGGGACGTGAATGAGCGTGTATCCCACTTGTGGATTTGTGGGCACTTGTTTGGGATCTGTGATTCGTTGTGCACATTGGATAACTGCAGAATTTAAAGCTGTTCATTGCTAGAAACTTTATATGTTATATGTGCTTGGGTTGCATGCAATTGCACATGGGCGTGAGCACTCAGGGATATATGTGTATTTATGTGCCTGTAGGGTATGTATCCAAACTATCTAGTATAGGCGTTTGGCAGCAATAAGATGCAGGGAGTTGGATGGGGTCACTTGGAACGACAGTCCCAGTCGCGCAGCGATCGGGGAGGGTTCCCGTGCAAACTGCCTGAACGTTAATCCCTGTAACTTTGCAGGGAGTCACTGCAGCGTTCCCGAAGCCGGGCACACGGTGCACGATGCTGCGCTGAGTGTTGGTGTCAGGCGGGCGAGGGCCCCAGGGAATCGCTGGGAGAGTCCGTGTGCGCTGGCTGGCTTGGCCAGTGATTGGGATGCAGGGAGAAGCGGAGCCTTTCCCGCGTTCCCGCACGGAAAGCTGTGCCCCACGAGCGCCTCGCCCGGGTGCAGTGTTAGGTAATTGTGTCCCCAAGGCAAACATTAGCTGATCCAAGCAAATACATCTTCCCCAAATATCTGCAACCCTCCGACTGAGGCAGTGCTCCTAAAAGGTTTCTTAAAATAATGTTTGCATTCTATGTTTAGCTCACTGTGCAATGAGCAATATTTAACGTGAGCGTCGCTGCCCTGTGCTGTGCCCTGCTCACTCCCGAAGTTGCACGGAGCGATCCCCGCGGGCGCCGCTGGCGAGCGGCCGCTTTGCCGTGCAGGAGCAGCTCACGGAGCCGCGAGCGGACACGCAGGGACCCGCGTTTGATCCAAGCGGCGCCCAGTGCTGGGTGTTTGCAGACCCCGTGGTGCACCGTAGCGCTCCCACCGTGTGTGTGACACGAGTGCTTCCTTCTAAACAGTGCCTTGGCGTGGGGGACGGCCTCATAACCGTGATGAGTGGATGTGTGGAGTGGCGATGGGAGCTGAGTGAGCTCCCACCGGCCCTGTGCTCCAAGCCGGAGCTGCTGCCCAGAGCCCATGGGCAGCAGCCCCGGGAAAACCACGCCAGAATTCACAGGGAGAAATAACCCCTCATTGTCCTGTTCACGCAGGGAACGTTCACGATGTAACCTGCGCTACACGTGGCACAGATGTTGCCTGAGCTCACTTTAAATGGCTTTTTTCCCTCCGTAACTTTGGCATCATTTTCATTCTTTATTTTCGATGCCGTGGGGTTGGCGCCTGCTGAGAAATTAGCACAAAGCCCTGCGTTCCATCGATCACCGCTGCTGCGGTGGTTGGGGTTTTTTCTCCTTACGCTGTATATTGAAACCCATAATTAATACTAATCTTTTAAATGCCTTTGTAGAAGAGGAGCACAGCAGGTGCAGAATGGACTTTTTATTAAAATTAACAAAAGAAATGAAATTTGTACATAACAAGTAATTGCTGAACACAGACTTAATAATTAAAATTATTTCTGCAAGCCTGTTCTTTCAGATATTGAGTAAATAAAATTGCTGTTTGCACAGGGATCGATATTGCTGTTCACAACAATAATTTATAGTTCAGGAGAAGCAGTTCTCCCATGCTGGACTGTGAAATGCAGTGGAATCCGTACAGCACATTAGCAGCAACAAAAATAACTACCAAGCATCAGTGGTTTCTGCAAGCGGTGTATTTATGGTCATGTCCAGGCAGGACAGATACTCTTACCTCGTTCCAGCACTAAGGGGTGATAGCTGTAGTGATGTTGGTGGTTATGGCATCGTTGGGGACTTGCATTTACCCTTACTTTAAGCCTGTGCTTCTCTGCTCTTCGGAATCAGACTAGTGACCTGCGCCGAGCGAGGGAGAGAACATGCCAGCGCATTTATAACCGTGAAAATGATGCTATTTATGGCTGTCAGGGGAATGCTGCTATAAATAAGCATTGCTTCAGCTTTTTTCTTAACTTCTCCAATTTAGCATTTTACAATCCCTCTTTTGACAATCAGAGAAGCCGCCGTCGCTTCTTACTGACACAGATCGCCCCAGCCTGCGTTTTAATATTCTCAAAGAATTAAAAAATATTTTATCCCTCTTTTATCTCTGGGTTTACTTAAAAATCAACTCGGGATTTTAATCTCCTTAGGAAGACATGGATGTCGGGGCGGATTGGGTGGTGCCTCCTGCCCGCTCTCCTGCCCGTCGCCCCTTCTCCCCGCTCAGCAGTCCCGGCGACTCCTCGGCCTGGCGGGCCCAGATGCGGCTTTGCAGGAGATGATGAAGGTCCTTGTCGCGGGCCCAGCGCGGGGCTTAGACAGTCTGGAGGGATTCGCAGTAATTCCTTGTGATTACCCGGGGTGGCACGCCGGCTTAGGCTTATTCGTGCCTCCTGAAGCCTGGGTGGCCGGGGCGAGCAGGGCGGTTTGGCGGCTCGCTGGGATGTGTAGCCTCAAATACGTCCACTCTGGGGGTACCATGGACAGGTTGTGCTGCTGCTCCCTGCAATGATTGCACTTCTCACTGGCCCAGCCCGCTCTCTCGGGTCGTTTTTCCCTCTTTTCCACTTCCCTGATGTTTCTTTCTTTTCTCTGCGCTGAGTCCTCCAAGGTGACGCGGGGCTGCAACGAGCTGCTGTTGGAGTGAAAAAGCCGCCGCCGGAGGGGCAGGACGGACTGCGAGAGTGCCCGGCGCTTGGAGATGGAACACCCTGAATACAGGAGCCCTGCTGAGACCTGACGGGCTCGGTGCTGCAGCCTGGCTGCGGTGTGGAAAAGGCTTCAGCTGCAAGGGTGTCTCACACCCTTATGGGTGCTAGGGCAGGGGCAGGCGGGCCCCTTGTTTTTGCTGTAAAAGCCGTGAAAACGGGGGTTGCAGTCACTGCTGCACAGCTCTCGTGGGCGCTTAGGAGAGCAGGGCTCCGCGTGGCCCTTTCTCTCCATGCACTGAGCGGCTGCCAGGGAATCCAGGTGCTGGGCAGTGGTGTCTGGGAAGCCTTCCCTTTCTTTCCTATTCTTGACATTCCCTTTTCTGTTATATAAAAGAAAAAATAAATAAAAACAGCAAAAAGCAAGCAAACAGAAAAAAAAAGAAGGCATCTCAGCCCTGACCTCCTTCCCCTACCAACACATTGAAGGGCTTTAATGAAAATGACTTTTGGCAGCTGTGTTTGAGTGACCAATGTGGGATGGGATGTGACACTGGAGCATAAACAAACTGTATAAATGTATGCAGGACGCAGGGCTACAGCTGGAATGAAGGATTCAGACACCTCTTCTCTCTGACACGTTGCACTGGAAGGTCACACGCGGCGCGGGAGACGGGTCTGGCGGCATGGAAATATCGGGACTGATGGAAAGGGATTTTAACCCCCTCCGTGTTGCAGGGCAAGTCGCGTGAACCGGGAGCAAGGACGTTCTCCCCTCGCATTCAGCTCTTCCCCTTGCCATGGAGCAGCCCCAGCTAGGGCAACGTCAGCGAGGTTGGTTCGTGGCGCCGCTCTTTGAAGCTCAAGGGCATCTTGGTGAATAGCCAGAAGTTGCTTTTTTTTGCCAGCTTTCCGTTGTGTGGATTTTAAAACTCCTTGATGAAAATGGGCACATTAAGTCTAAAATCAGAGCCGTGAAAACAGTGAATTTTTACAGATCAGTCCCCTTTCTTCCTGTACCTGGCAAGAGAAGATGTCATTAGGAAGACTGGCAATTTTCACCTCAAATGAAATGTCAGATCTAATATTTCACGTGGGTATCTACGTCTTTGTTAAGCTCTCATTATCTCGCGAACATGTGGACCAAGTCCAAGAGAATTATATCTGTAATATTTGTCCGTGGGCCCGGCGTTGTCCCTGCCGCTGCCCGAGCTGAGGCGGGAGGGTTGTTAGTGCAGGGGTTACTTCATTAGTTTGATTCAGCATGTCCTGGATTCACAGTGCTTTCAAGAGACATCACGAAATAAATTCAGAATGTGTTGCGAGGATGCCCACAGAGCAAATAACAGGGGCAAATTACCTCACTGCTAAAGGAAAAATAAAAATCTACTGCAGACAATATGACAAAATGGAGCAGAATGCAGGAGGGAAATCTCCTGTAAATACTGCGCATTCATATTCATGGGTTTTACATTAAAGCAGTGGAACCAATATGAAATTGCACTTATTAAAATATAGCATTTCTGAGAAACAAAACAAATAGCTAAGTGCTGTGGAAGCAAAGTAAAGCCTTTAAAGGCTTCCTAAAGAATAATCTTACTATGCAATTTGCAGAGTGGCTTATAATTATCTTCAGAACTCCAGCAAGCAGAGCGGGGTGAACTTGTTAATATTTGGCACCGCTTCCGTTTTTAAGTGTTGGGCGTTTGACAGCAACAGTGTTTTAAGGAAGGCTGCACCTGTGTGAATTTTCCTACATGTAATTAATTTGGAAAATCTCCTTTGCCGTGTAGCTTTTTTGAAGGTGGATCCGTATGGACTAGCGTTGTATGCGGTGGGAATCAGCTTGGGTACTGCAGCTCCCCAAATCTATTGGTTTAGTAATATCATATATATGTGTGTGTGTGTTTTGAGAGGAGTTGATGAAATCCCTGTTTTCCAGCGTGTGACTTTGGACATCCGTAGCGTGAAGAAACTGGCAATAAGCTTGAAGGGGAGGAAGTGTTGCCCTGGGATGGCAGGCCTGGTGTTTTGCTGTGGGTCTGCCAAATTGGAGCTTTATAGAA
Source organism: Rhynchotus rufescens (assembly GCA_032273925.1). NCBI lineage: Eukaryota > Metazoa > Chordata > Aves > Tinamiformes > Tinamidae > Rhynchotus > Rhynchotus rufescens. Next base: position 13,171 of record JAVCKT010016568.1, read on the forward strand.
ATGTTACTGCTGGCTTCAGCAGCAGCGAGATGGAGCCTTTCGAAGCTGGTGCAGGAATAAGTCTCGGTGGATCCCTCATTTACAAACATGAGTAGATCATTTAGGCTCATGGGGCATGCTTATTATTCACATATAAGTGATTAATATTCAAGCATAGGGGAATTTATTCCTCTTACCTGTTTGCCTTATAGGAACTGTCCTGCTATTTCCCTTCAGAGGAGCCCCTTCCCGTATGTCCTGGCACAAGTAGGAGCTGTAGAGCACTAGACTCCCTAGGCTTCCTGCGACAGAGCCCGGGAAGGCTTCCTTGGCAGGACGCAGCTTGGCCATTTAGACCAATTACACATGTTATTTCCTGCCTAAACACATTCATTCCGGGAGTCTGGAATGCAAATGAGATAGGGGCTTTATTAATTATATATGAGTAAACATGGAGTTCTAGCTGAAGCTGTGTGCCTGTTCCTTCGGTCACAGCGTGACTGGAAGCATTTCCCAAGCGGAGCGGGACGTAGTTGTCTGCAGCAAGGTTGCCTTTTCCTAGGGCAAGCACCAGGCAGCCGTGTGCTGGAAAGCATTTCTGTAAATGCTCGATTAAAACTAGACTTCTTTGTATTGTAAATAATGTAAAAATTGACAGCAACTGGGAAGAGTTTAACTGCGTGCAAATTATGAAGGATAGCGTTTGGGGCAAAAATTTCATTTGGGGCCTTGCTTTGGAAATGAGCGTTTTTATATACATCCTCTAATATGACAAAATCTCAGGAGGGAGGAAATCAGGCACCCCAGCTGTTTGGTGTTTTTAAAAAGCTCTCCAAAGACTTAATTCCTTAGAATTCAGATGTTAAAATATTGCGCTCATTAGTATAGGGATTAGTTATGTGTGAGCTAGCATGTATACACATACTGTAATTAGGATTTTTATTTGATCTTTTATGTGCTTGATGCAAGCGATGCAAAGAATAGAATCCTCCCCAAAATATTTCATTCCTTCTCACGGCGATGATGGGGCCTTCCCGAAACTCCTGCTGCGGCTGGGGACAGCAGTGGCCACTGAGAGCATCCTATAGGAATGCATCTGAGAGCATCGTATAGGTGCAGGTGCTTGCCGAGAAGCTGACAGATACTGCTCTTTGTGGTCCCTGGGGGATACTCATTTCTTCCTGCCTTCCATGCTTTTGGCCGACGCTGCTCCCTGTGGTCCCCCGGCCATTCCAGGCTGGGAAAGGCGGGCGCAGGGTGGTGCAGCCTGGTGCTGGGCGCTGCAAGGCCATCCCTTCCACGAGAAAAGCTCTTGGCTGCCTCTAGAGCATGCTTGAATGTGGGACAGGAACGAGTGAAATATTGGGCTTATTCCGGGAGCCGGTGCCTGCCTCCTACTTGGCTTTTTGTTACAGTGGAGGAAAAATTAGCAGCAGAATCGTTTTCCTAAGGTGAAGAAGAGCCAGTGACATCCCGATACCTACAAGGAAGTAAGGAGGCATCAGACTAGATCTCTAGCATCCCTCTAACCCTCTCCTCCCAGCAAAAACTCCCAAACCTCCCCTTTTTTCATTATATAATAACAGCTCTTTGGAGAAAATGTTGTGTTCTGCTTGCTGGCCAGGTCCTATTCATATAAGCAGGGCAGAACTTGACCCTTGATTTAATGCACCAAGGTATGGAATGTGCTTTATGGTTTCATAATGGCAGGATCTTTATGCAGAGAGCAAGATAGTCGTGGCAGGCGGCTCTTTTGCTCTGCAATACTCAGCAGAGCGGGAGAAAGAATTTAATGCGAATTACCTACAAATTGTGTACAGCACCGCTAAGCACCTCCTTGCAGACCCTAGTAGGAGTTTTCTCTTGCTGACAAACCCTACAGCTTGTCTCCTCTCAAATGTTTTAATAAAATTTATTCTGCTGCAGCAGAATACAGTTAAATTATAAGGGAGCAAAATATGTGAGGCAGTTCCTGAATGTGTCTGGTTCCATCTCTGCGCGAGTTTATCTGTGTTCTTCAAAGATTATTTTGGTGTAATTAGTGGGTAGGCAGCTGAATATCCTATGGGTTTTGGGTATCCTATGGGTAACCTATGGGTTATGGGTTTTGGCGCTGCTGTGTCCCATCAGAGCAGAGCCAGGCCCGCTCCGGACACGCTCCTCAGGTGGCTCCAGAGCTGCCTCGGAGGCTCCCAAAACTCTCCTGGCAAAGTGAAGGGTTTTTCGGATTGGTCACCATCACATTTCATGAAATGCAGTTTCTGTGAGCAGAATGTCCCAGGCCAGGGAGACGACTTCAGGCCGGTCTCTGAATCTCTCGGGCTGGCGGCAAACAAGGACAGCGTTAAGGACTCCAGAAAGGTCACAATAATATTTTGTAATAGAAAATGTTACACAGACTCCGTGCAAGGGTTGGAGCCGGCACTGCCTATAAATAAAATATACAAACAGAAAAATCAGAGGAGACAAGAGGTCTCTGTTAGTCCTGCTACCATTCAGCAGTATCATTTTAATGGGGAAAAAATGCACACAGAAATGTATGTGAAAGTACAGCAAATGCAGAATACTTTTCAAGCTGCTTTTCAGAAACCCAGTGTCTTTGTATAAAGATGGGAATGACAGCTCATAGTACATTAAAGTGAATAGAGTTCCCAAGTCATTCAGCAGTGGCAGAAATTCACTTAATCTCAGTTTGATATAATGCAATTTTTCCCTCTTCCCACCAGAATGGCTGTCTGGGTCTCGACGTGTGCGCTCGCTCCCGCCTGGGCGCAAGCAATTTCTGACACGCTCGGTGCTGAGGAACATTGCGTTTGGTTTCACTCGTAATGATGCTTAAATGTACACATTTAACGTTCAAAAATAATAGAAATAGACCTTTGTGAAAGTCTCATATTTAACATTACCTGGGCCAAAAGCAAAAACATAGAAAAAGATGAAGTCGCAGTCTCAATTGCTTGCACTTATTATATTCAGTCTTGATAGTGCTGGTAAAAGCAGCTGTTAGAAAACATAGCAAGTGGTTAGTGCTTGGAATAAGCTTGCACAGTGGTTATGAAGCCTGACAAAGACTATAAACCCTGAAAAGCTTTGATTCAGGATACGTGGCCAGGAAACCTTCTGAGAAGCATGAGGGGTTGATAACTGCTCCGTGATTTCCTCCACCACCCTTGGAGATGCTGAAGCTCGAGAGAGGCTTCGAGAGAGAGGCAGGCTGAGGTGCTTCCTGCCTTCCCTCCTCGCTGCATCTCGAGTGTCGGAGCCCCTGGCTGCTCCGTTAGCGCTTGGCAAAATCCAGCTGGAGTGGGATCAACGCCGCTACGAGCGGGATCGGCCGGCCACGCTCCTCGCCAGTTGTGCTCCCGCCGCACTCCTCTAAATCGACCCTTGGCACATGGCAAAAGGAGGGAGGCAGAAGTGAACTGGCGATGCAGCTGCAGCTGCCGGCGAGGAGCCGGGCTCGCTGCTTCGGAGGGTCTGCAGGGCGAGCTGGGCTGTGGGTCGCGCCGGGCGCTGCCGCCGTGCGCGCAGCCGCCCAGGTGTGCGGGCGGCTCTGCCTGCCGGCCCCGGGCAAGCCAGTGCCAAACTGCACACACTGAAACAGGTGCGAGTACAAAGCACGCAGTGACTAATTTGTAGGATGGCCCTGTAATTTCATGCATATTAAGCCAGTTATGCAAAATAGTTTCAATCCAGCCTTTACATTTGGAAGCACAGATTTTGCACATTCAAGTTGATGGATGCAAATAAAGCTCCTAGCTGTTTGTGCAGATTAGCATTTGAATATCCACCTACCCATTTTGGGGGCAGAAAGGGAAATATCCCTCGTGACTAATCGCAAAAGTAATAGGGGGCGATTATTTTTGAAAACTCTACTAGTCAGTAAGTTATTTTCAAAACAAAGTGCTTCTATTTCGGTTGTTAGCTAAAATGCATTCACGTGCCATTGTGCAGCCATCGGTGCCCTGCCGAATTCGTTTGCCAGCTCCTTTTAAACCTCAGCAACTCTGCTCTCCCTTCCAACAGCAGAGACATTGGAGAGCGAGCCACGGATGGAAGGAACCTGATCCAAGCCCATCAGGGCTGTGTTTTGGCCTTGCTTGTTTTTCAGGTGGAGCTAGACCAATGCATTCTCAGATTGCAGTTTGATATATTCTTTTGCCAAGATGCGGCAGCGCTTGCCAGTGTTGTTTTTCTTTTTCTTTTTTTTAATATTTTTCCTGAAAGACGGAGGGTTTACACGAGCCACCTGCCACGCATCTGCACCACCGGGCGAGCACCTCACGGGAGCTGAAGGAAGCTCCCTGGGCTCTGTAAATAAAATGGGGTGTTAGGGGACTTTGGTTTTCCCCTTCTCCCAGGGTTTTCTTCATTTTACATGAAGGAATTTTAATGGAATCCTGCAGCCTGGGTGTTGTTGTCCCAGGGCTGCTGGTTGCACCAGACACACATGCACTTGCAGGGCCGGCGTTTGCAGGTGGCATTCACCCTGTTCCAGGAGCCTGCGGATTCAGCTCTGCTCATGGCAAAGCCAGGAACCTTTTCTGTGCCCTCTTTGACCCCCGTAGAGGGACTTGGTGTCACAGCTCAACACCCCGAGTCGAGTGGCTGGAGGTGTTGGCCGCGTTTGATCCAGCGTCGCCGAAGGAGAGGCCCCACAAGAGCTGCTGAATCAGGTGCTCGCTTAAACAGCTGCTTCGTTTTAATTTTACAAAATGAGCATAAGAAGTATTTTTAGGGAATGTTTAAAGTACAAAGGGAAACTTTGCTTAAAAATAGATCTTTGACAATGTAAAATAGGTTAGTGCTTCCTTTGAGGCAAACAAACAACCCACTTAAGAATTAAAAATTTCCAAGCAAATGACTTGGAAATCTTTCTGTCTCGAAGCATGATCAAAGTAGCACCCTGACAGGCAGCATTTATCACAGGTGGTACCTTCTGCTCAGTAAGTGCTCGATGAGGCAAAAAGAAAAATAAAAATGGTGGCATCTAGTTATGTGTGTGCTTGGATGGAAGAGTAGCAGGGAGAACAACTCAGAGAGACCCTGAGCTTGTGCAGAAGCTGCAGCTCTTTCTCGGTGCAAGTGGTTGATTGCTAAACAGCTAAATAGGGGAATGGGGAAGAAATGCCACGGGGCTGCTTGTGCCTGCCCTGCCATTGAGCCTGGGCAGCTGCCCTCGGGCACCGGTCCTGCCAGCTGGTGAGGTGGGAGCCCTCACAGCGCCCAGGCCCGTGCAGAGCCCTCGGGTGCTGGATTTGCAGCCTGGAAATGGACCGAATGAAGCAAAGGAGGATTGGGCAGGGTCTGGGGAGGGACGTCCCGTGGGCCTGAGGGACAGCGGGGGCCTCTGCTGCCTCCCGAGAGCTGCGGGAGGTGGGCAGCAGGTTTGGTGCTGTGGCTCTCCCGGTAAGGCAGAAGTGCATTTCCAAGGGACGTGCTGCGGAATGAGGGAGGGGTCTGTCTGGGTTGGGTGCCTCCCCCTGCCCCATCTTCATATCTGGCCTTAATTTCCCTTTATTAATTTCATCCCTGCTCTCCTAGGTATAGTAGCTGACACCCTTCTAAATATTCACTTTCATCTTTCTTGCTTTCCTTGAGGTCAGGCTTTGAACCAATGTGTTGTGCTGTAGGTGATTTTTTTTTCCAGAAGATGTGATTTTTTGATTTTTAAGAGAGAAATTGTTTCCCTTCTAGTTTTCGACGTCAAGATACTCCCTGCTCTCAGAATAATGCGTTCTCATTTTCATTGTGTAAAAGCAGAAAATTTGACAATGACCAGGGAGATATCCAGGTAATTCAGATAGTGAGGAGAATGCAAAGAAAGTGTCCAGGTTGTGTTGTTAAATATTTCTGAATTGTCATCTTGCTAAGAACTTCAGACACCTTTTCAGGAAGCGGCGAGGAGCAGGAGCAACAGCTTTCAGCGCTTGCTTGTGCTGCCGTCAGTCAGGGGCTTTCTGAGTGGGTAGAGGGCTTACGCTTAGGTATCCCCCCATCAGAAGTAGGTGTTTTTAAAAACAGCCGTGTTAAAAATCTCGTAAGCACTGTAGCTGGTTATGAAATATAGCTGCAGTGTGTGGAAGGCATCCAAATAAAGGCTATTTCAGCCTCTCAGATCCTCCATTGTAGATTTATGGGCATTCTCTTTATGCATGAAGGACGGGATCTCGGGGCAGAGACTGCTGATTCCATTTTTCCTGGTGAGAAGTGATCCTTCTCTGTGTTGTACTGGGCTGCTGATTCTTAAAATAAGTGAACTAAATAGGACAAAGATTTATTAAGCATATCTGACAAATCATAGTCCACCCCAAATAGAGCAAGCACAGCCTAAGTGAGCTCCAGCCTGATGGTTCCAGCTTAAAGGAATTTATTTAAAGAAATCCTACTTTCTCATCCATCATTCACCACAAATGGGCTTCAGTCAGCAGTATTCCCTTCAATGCAAGCACAGAGTTGCCTGACACTGGAATCCCTCGGGGACCCGCAGTGCGGAAGGCACACGTTGCTTGGGTACCTATGGCCCCAGCTGATGTTGAACTTCTAAAATATTTAGGAAGGTACAACTGCAAAGTGAGCAGAGGAGCATTACCCATGCGACGCTTTTAGTCTTTTTCGCTTGAGGTTGCAAGACTTTGCAAGGAGCGTGCAGGCTGTTGGCTGCACTCGCCTGCCCCAGCTTGCGCTTACAGTGAAAAATGAAGCCTTTGAGACAGCTTTTTTCTTTTGCAGATGTAGACACTTAAGGACAAGCCACCTGATTGTCAGCAGTGGTGAGCAATCACAGCCTCCATTCATCTTTTTGAGAGCTTCGGTGCTTATTCCTGCTGGAAATAAGGCCACTTGTGCTTAGGTGCCTAACTTGCAGAAAGTGACTTTGCGATTGTTTTGCCTCGAACAGCAATTGCCAGGATTTGATGAGTGCTACGGAGCCAATCCGACGGCCTTGCTTTTTCTGTGGAGCTTGAGGTGTTCCTGGAAAGCTCCACAGCTGATATCCCGGGATTCAATGGGTCTCCATGAGACACCGCTGCTTTGTTTCCCTTCACGTCTGGGCTTCATGTTTCTCGTTGACACAACCTGGGTCAAGCCCGGGTTGTTTTTGTGCGAGTGTTTTGTGCCCTTCCGCACGGGAGCAAATGCAGCCTCCTCCTCGCTGAGCACGGCCCTTGTGACTCCGAGGAGTCCGAGCGAGGGGCTGCAGGATCCCGCGGTGCTCGCGCCGTTCCTCGCCTCGCATCCTGCACCTTGCGGAGCTGCTCTCCTCACGCTCCTCACGAGCATCTTCTGTTGACTCCTTGCTCGTGCTCTGCCCGTGCTGATGTTACCAAATACATTTCCGAAGGTGGCAGATGTCCACAGCCCATCTTATCTCAGTAACCCCGGTTCATACAATTACAGATTGCTCTCGCTGGCACGTGGAGCTGTCTGGCTTTTACGTTTTTACAGCTATTGCCATGGTATTTAGGCAGGACTGCATCCAGAATAGAAAGGACCAGGTATGGAAAGTAGCTCTGCCTCGGGCCGCTGGCCTGCGGAGGCTCCGCGCCGCAGTGGGAATGTGCAGCACCGGGATCTAAGTGGAATTGGGGCTGCCCAGCTCTTTTCAGATGCGCAGCTGAGATGTACATTAATGATAGCGCCTCTAAAATGGCACAATTGCTTTTTAATTACCTGTCTAAATGGGAAACCGTTATCAGGAGAGTAGGAAAGAGTCTGAGCAAGTGTTTAAAGAATAAGAGACAGAAATCTGGTGTGTTTTTTTTCCTGAATATTCTCTGGTTTCTTTGAGATGTATGACAGTAGGGAGAAAGGGAGAGCCTGAAGTGTCTTGTGCGACGTATTGGAAATCCCATTAAGGATTTCCAGAGTCTGAAGCTGGTCAGTGTGAGACTGAGCAGACCCTGCAGCTGGTTTTCCAAGCTAAAGAGATTGGGATGTTCTCGGAAGCATTTAATGCCTTGCAATTTCCCTGTTAAAACCGTACCTTTCCTAAATGGGTTCCCTGCAGGCTGTAGGAAGCGAGTTTGGGCCTCTTCTTTGTGCTTCGCAGCTCAAGACTCAGCATCCTGGAAAACAAAACCTCCTAAATATTTCAGATACGTCAGTTGTTTGGACTATCTCATTCTTGTAACAATTTGAATATGCCTAATTATCCAGTCGGAGTTCGGTTTTCTCCTTCCTGCTTGTTCTTCCTCCTAATTGTTAAAATCCAGTTTAAGTAAACTGTGTAGAAATTAGCTTAATAACAGTCCTGAGATGCAGGATTCCCGCTGACAGCAAGTGCTGATGTGTGCAAAGATGATTTAAATTAGCTGAACATTGCAAGTATTTTAGAAGCAACCGCAGAGCAAAAATAATCGGGAGGCAAAAATTTAAGGCTATCACAGGGCTTGGCCTCAGGTTCACTGAGGGTAAAGATGATTCCTACTTGCTTAAGCAGAATTTGAATGAGCTGTAGACTTTATATATATGTGTATATATCTATATATATATACACACTCCACTAACAACACAAAATGACTGAAGAAAGTCTAAAAAAGAAAATACTAGAACAGAAGGAAATGAAATGCAGCTAAAGAAAATTGATTTTGTTTCATCAAATACTTTTTGAAGTTATGAAGTTGCGGTATTTATCTTAGAAATACTTATTTTCTGCATGGATTTCAGAGCTATAAAAATATACATTCTCCTTTGTCAACATTTTTTTCCTAAATGGATTCAGTTTAGATAGCTGGACATGCACTAATCCTTTTTTTAGTCCACAAAAGAAAGAACGAAAAAGAAGGAAGACAAAATTCTTTGAGTCCTTCCGAACTCAAGCAATTTGTTTAAATGTATTTTATGCCAGATTTGCATACGGAGCCTGGAAGCTTTGGGGATGATTCACATGGATTTCAGGAGCCCAGGCATTGCAGGGGGGCTCAAGGGACAGCAGTTTTGTAAAAATCTTGCCTAGTTTCTGTGTTTGGTATCACCCTGTGCATTCCTGCATGTGGAACCCTTTATATAGGGACTATATGTGCATGGTAGCAGAAGAGGGATGGAGGCAGCTGGTCTCATCGGTAGCTCTCGGGGTGAGGACGGTGCCCATCGCAGGGTCTCCCCATCTTCTGCTCTGGTCCTGGTAGGACAGAGCGGCTCCGCGCTGGATCCTAGGCAGCAATTCCTAATATCCCATTTACTGCTGCTATTTTAGTCAGCAACTGGTGTTTGCCAGATCCTCAGTCTGTTAGATGGGAGTGACAATAATTACTCATTTCCCAGGCATGGTGAAATACTTAATTGCCTGAAATCGAAGTCTTGAGATAGAAATACTTGGAAACAAACGTGTTTTTGGGATAGTGTACTGCTGTTCTAATGGCAGCTTCTCCCGTGATTAATAGATCCACCACATTCTGGAAAGGAACTCAGATAAAATGCAGGAGAAAGGACAAATAGCCCCCCACGGCTTGGTACAGTGAGTTGGAATGAACTTAGCCCAGGGTTTGCAGTTGTTATTTGCAGAAGGGCCTGGGTGCACGGGGAGCGTGCGAGTTGTTGGGGGCAGCAGCACAGCAGCCCCGGGCCCAGCGCGGTGCAGATGTTGCCCAGATGTGCTGGATGCTCTCGGCATCCCAGGGGCAGAGACGTTCTCATCATCCCTTCCGAGTGGCATCCCAGCAGGGATACGGGGTGTTGATCCAAGGCACGGACACCTCTAGGGTTGGTCCCTGCGCCGGGGGCGCACAGCGTCTTTCCAGGCCTAGTTGTGGGGCTGGTTTTCTGCATGGACCTGAGGATCCATCCTTTGGCTCCAAGGGCGAGACTGCCAGTGCACACAGCCTGTATCCTCACTATATGGATTGCAATTTTGCCACCTAGTTCTTTTTTCTTGAAAAATTTCAATTGGAAATATTGCAATAATCCTTCTAAAAAGTTTTATTTCAGTGATTTTGAAATGCTTCAGCACAACTTTGTTGCTTGACTGTTATATTTCCAGTTCTTTCCAAGCCAGCTTTACCCATTGCAGTAATATGAATATCTCCTTAGGGAAATAAATGTGACCGAGCCTCCTATGCACTGCAGCTTGGTGCTAGGCATGGAAAGGTTAATGGGAAAGTGTGTGAGGCCTGTGCAGCAAGTTCCACCTTTCTGATTGAGATTAGTAACGGGTCAGCTGAGAACCTTCCATGGGGGTTAAATTTTGCCCAGAACAAAAGGCCACATCCTGGTGGAATTGCAGGGAATCCAAACACGCTCCGGGCTCTGCGTGCGGACACGAGCCGGTCGGGAGCCCAGCGGAGCCCGGTCCCTGTGCTGGCTGCCAGCCCTGCTCAGTAACAGCCCAGTTCCCGGCACAGCGGGTCCAGTTCCCGCTGCTTTGGAGGAAGACGTCCCGAGTGGCCTGAACACTTGAGCTCTGCTTTGCTGAGGGCGGCTTAGGCGCCTGTGAGCAGAGCGCGCGCCGCAGTTAAAGCCTCTCAGGTGGGTTCAGGCCACCTGATGCACATGTATCATAGAGGGGCCTTTTCTAAAATGCTCCTCGGGGGCCTCCTGCTGACATAACCATGTCTGTCTTTTGGGGGAAAAGCAGTTTTGTCAACTCTCCGCTTCGCCCATTATTGGGTGCAACTGGAGCTAGTTGCCTGGGGCAAAGTAGTATCTGCTGAGCACGTTTGTGTAGGCGCTGCTCTCTGCTGAGGTGCGAGTGCAGTTTTGCAGGCAGAGGAGGCTGCGCAGCGGCCGGCCGGGATCCTTGGGAGGCTCCTGGGGTGGCAGCCGGGTGCACACGCGGCCACGTGCGTGTCCTGAGCGCACGCGAGCGCCTGTCATTAAACTTGTACATGAATCAAGCTCTTGTTTGGATTCCTGACCTTTATAAGATGGAGTGTTTGAAGGCTTAATATAGAGGTCTAAAAATCCAATCGGTTTTACTTGAAAGGCATTATGTATGAATTCCTTATTGTTTTCTCCAGGTCTAAGTCAAGCTTTATTTGTGCCAAACTCCAATGGCAGGTGCGGTGGAGCAGCAGCGGGGCGGGAGGTGGATTTGCAGCGAGGCTTTGCTGCTCGTTTCCCACCTGCGCCCCAGAAGGGCTGGTCGCAGCCTGCAGCATCCTGGGGCACGGTGGCATCAGCATTGGCACTTCAGTGATAATTAAAGCAGATGTTTTCCGCTGCTTAAAGTATTCCTTCCGACCGGTTTGCTCGTGTCTGGTTCGTACTCCTGAAGCGCCTGTCATCTCATTCACAAAGGCGTCCCCCTCTGCCGTCCCCGGCAGCCACGGAAGGGCTCGCAGACCCCCTGGCTCTTGCACAGCTGTGCACAGCTGCACGGCAGGTAGTTGTGTGGAGGGTCCCCGCTGCAGCCTGTCCCCATATCCACCACAGCCACAGCCAGGGGCTCTGCCCAGCCGGCTCTCCCAAGGCACAGCGGTCGTGGAGAATGTATGTGTTAAGATACAGGTAGCAGGTAGAAGAAGTGTTGCTATTGAGAGAGATCCTCCAGTGAGGTGTGCATCCGAAATCAGGAATTTTACAGAGTAGAATAAATACTGCGATCAGATATAAATTTGCTCTATGATGGGAAAGGAAGGCACGCCGGTTTGCCGTGTGCGAAGGGAGGCAGAGCATCGTCCCCGGATCACCTCTGGGATTCAGGCGCAGCTCCGTGGGAATGAGGCCCGGGGCAGCCTTTGCCCAGGTCCCCGGAGCTACCGGAGCCGCTTTCCTGCTTCCCAGGGTGGAGGCCGAGGCCTCCGTGGGCTGCTCCAAGCCGGTGG
>JAVCKT010016569.1:0-10437 GCA_032273925.1 Rhynchotus rufescens
GAGGCGCTCGTACAAAGGGGCGCGCTCAGGGACTGACACTTTATTGACAGATGATACCGCGCATTTTGAGGAAATTTTCAGGAAATGCGGGATATAACTCCCCGCTGTTTGAAGAAAAGGGGACGTGATCCCCTCTTCCCGCTGGGAATGACCGCGGAGCCCCCGCGGCTCCGGCAGGGGGAGCTGCGCCCCCGCCGCAGTGAAGTGCGTCGGGTCTCAGCCCGCAGCCCCTCGGGCCGCGCACATACAGCACCCCAAGAAAGAGCAGGGGGTTTCAGACCTGGGACAAGCAACCCCCGCGGTCACTGCAGAGCCTCCGTGCTCAGCACAGAGAGGCTCTGCATGTTCCTCCTAACAAAACTAGCCCTGAGCCCTGCCTAAAGCGGCTCTATAGGACAGTGCTACCCAGCACTTGGGCCCCGGCCAGGGTGGTTAGCACTAGGAGGTAACATTTAACATATGTTAAAGGAAAAGCTGTCAAATCTGGCAGACTGCTCTTCGTGTCTCAATCGGGTAACTTGTTTTTTTTTTTCTCCTCTTTTTTTTTTCATAATATGAAGCAATTCCATTCAACTGCAGATTGCACTTCACAGACGGCTCAGCTGCAAGCAGATGCCACCTCACACTGCTCAGCCAGAGATGCACAGAACGTGAACAGAGTCAAGAACTGATTTTCCTAAATCACAAAAAAAAAAAAAAAAAAAAAAAAAAAAAAAAAAAAAGGCCATTTTGCTCATTTGGCACCAGGGACAGCGCTGGGGTGCAGAGGGCTCCCCTAGTAGGTACCACAGGGTCCAGCAGTTGTATCGTCATAAGACCACAGTGTGCAAGGTCTCCAGCAAAAGCACGTTTCCATTTGCAGAGAATGGCCAGAATGGGAGAATGGAAACCAAGATGAGTAGCCTGTATTTTCTTGGGAAAAACTAGAAGCCAGCACTAAGCATTTATATTTTCTCCGAGGTTTCTGTATGTTTAGGAGATGTTCCATCTTGCTCAAGCAGAACAAGCTTTTACAGCAGAACAGCTCATCAGTGCGAGCCAGCAAACTGGATAAAGAATTGCACCATCTCAGACTTTTTAGTATCACATTTTTCTGGCTTCGATATAAGGCATTTGGGTTAACTCCACTTGGGTTAACACTTACCACCTTCAGGCTTTTCCACCCACCATACCTGGCAATACAACCTGCTCCTGCTTGTAGTAAAAATCTCAGATGATCATTTTCCAGGCAAACACAGACACACGATAGCTGCACTAACCACGTGCTATTTATTTGTTCCTTTCTATTGCAAACAGCAATCACCGTCATTGCAGTACAGAAAAGTTTGTATCTAGCACATGTGACATCATTACACCATCATCTGAAGATTAATTCCACAAGTCTTTTCTCCCACGCCCTATGCAGCTGGATTTCATGGCTATTTGCTGTTAGCAGCAGACTCCAAATTAGGATGGAGAGTTCCCGTTTCCAATTCTACAACTGATCTGCCAAACCTAAGTAGATAATTTTTTATAAAGCTTAATTATCAGGGATGAACTTCAGTTCCTTTCTTTACAGTGAATAGTACCTTACTGTAAATATCATTCCAAATATGCTCCTGACATCAGTGGACTTATTCTCAGTTCTCTTGCACAGACAGATTCATGTCTGTGCGACTTAGGATTTAAAGGAAAAAAAAATAAACTTCCTTTGGAAGAGACATGTGCAAGGGGGTTTTATCACTTAGCCAGATACCAAGGATGGATAACAAGGAAGCAACTTCAAAGTGTGCCTGCATGTGGAATACCATTAGTGTTGCAAGGCTTGCTCCAGGAGGCTCTCATCTGCCACCTTGTGAGGCAGCGTCACCTTCAGCGAGACGTTCTCCTTCATTGCCTGGCAGATGGTTTCATAAGCGTAGTCATTGCCCGACCAGCAGCGTCTGGCAACCTGTCAGGCAGGAAAATATTGATTGATAGGTGTGAATATTCTGCATTTCTCTTGCCACATCCCATCTTACCCAATATTTATGCAAATACAGGCACACAATTTCATTGCAGTAAGTCTTTCAAGTCCTTGCCAGTTCCAAGTTTCCTTATTGATGAAGTAATTTGTGTAACATCTACAAATATCTTCTCTCAAAGCGTTTTTATGGGTAGCTGTTGGATGGACTTGGTTACATACTAAAACATACTGTTGAGTTGATAATATTCAGGTATCTTAGATATATCACAAAAGTCCCTCCCTCAAAATAATCCTATTCTCCATCCCAGCTCTGTAAAACTAGCAGTTGTTTTAGGTAATGATATGGTAGAATACCAGGAAAAATGTAAAGATCACTTAAAGCATTTTGAACTACAAATCAAGGAGTCAAATTCTCTGCTAGTACACGCAGGTCAAACTCCATGGCTACCAAGGGAACTGCCAGCACCCTCTTTCAAAGACAAAGCTCTCGTCTTTGGTTTATGTACAAGCAAAACTCCCTAGATGAATAAAAATGTCAAGATTTCGCATAGAGGAAACACATACTTCCCTGTATTCCATAGCCTTACAAAACTAATTTTGTTAAGAATTACAAATCAGTGCATGGAATATTTAGCCAGACTCAAAAGTGTTCAGGGTTAGGTTCCAATATTTAAGTACAAGATTAACCTAAGGCTAATAATAAGTTGCCTGGGTCACATCAATAAGAGCTGGAAATTACCTTTTAAGTCAAAAAATCAATTTTCCTGTCACTCACCTTTGATTATTTCTAGCAATACATTTTCTAGGATACATTTCAGGCTCTTTCCAGTCTTCTATATAAAATATAAAATTGGATTGTCTTTTTTAAACATGTGCATGAAGGAGTGAGGCTTTTGCTTGCAATAAATCAGAGCAACAAAAGATTTACTGAGTTCTTAATAGGCAGTCAGTGGTAAACAGGACTTGTTAAGAGTTTGCCTTCATGACTCAAATCTGCAAGTTAATACAGTTGTCCTCCTGCTATTCTCTCAATAGTTCATTAATATGATACTTGAGATCTAAGACAGAGAATACATACAAACTGTTTTTCTTTTTCCCCCTACCCCTCCTGAGAGATGGGTCCTTCAAGGAAAAAAATGCTCAGGTCTAAGGCAAGAAGGAATTCCCTTGTGCTTCTGAGAAGTAAAACAAATCATGTCAGCATCTGCAAGGAGTTCCTTTAACCCATCAAGTCCTTGTGAGGTTAAGCCATTCTAAAACAAAACAGGCTTCTCCATTAATTGGACTATGCATTGTTACACCTTTCTGGATGCATTTTTGCAAGTATTGATTCAAGATATCTTGACACAAGAGGATTGACTTCATCTGGCTGAGCCAAATAGCCATTTCTGGTCATTCAGAGATGGCATCACAGGCAAAGACAGGGCACATCTGAGCACTAATAGAAGGCAAAAACTGGCTGTAGCGTTAGCAAGGGCTGCACAAGCCGGCGCTTAAATGGCAAGTGTTACTGTCATTGCTATGGAGACAAGGAACAAACATCTAATTTAAAATAACCTTGAACTTGGTTCTGTTTTCTTTTTCTTTAAAAAAAGCCAAACAAACAAAAAAGCAACTCACACTGATGTGTGGAAGTGATTGGACTCCTATTTGCTATAAAGTCAGGGGAAGTTCTCTGGACATTTTACAGCAAATTCCTTACTCAAGAATTTTTCAGACTTTTCTTTAAAATCGACTCAAAGCCCATTGAAGTTGGTTAAAAAAGAATTCCATTGATTTCAGTGGGATCAGGCTCATTCATAAACAGCCCGTATTAGGAGTGGACAGAATGAGTCATTTGGCCCATCAGGACTATTCCCGGGATGCAAAGGGCAAGATCCCACACTCTTATGCTCAATTCCCATTCAGTTAAAATGAGTAGGAGGAGGAGAACTGGAGTACCTGAACAGAGCTAGCCCCAAATGAAGGCACATTTTGGGGCAGGAAAATGGTATTTATAGTTTACATATATAATGAGTTTTGCTTACTCCATTGGAAACATCCCAGCTGAGCATCATTTTAGCTCGTTCTTCAGCCCTGGCAGACCCATCCAAAACAAGGCCAAAGCCCCCATTGATCACTTCACCCCTAAAAAGAAAAGTTGATAATAATAATAATAATTAATAATAATAATAAAACCAAAACAACACAAAACAATCCCACAAAGTGTGCAGAAGTGAATTTGTTCACTTGAACTTGTGGAAGAAGGATGGGAACACAGAAATTGTGCTGAATAAGAAATATCAATTGCTTTTTTGTACCTTAAAAAAGTAGCCAAGCAAAGACCTAGTCTGGAATAGGGGAGGAAATCTGTGCCGTCTTCCCCCTAATTCCCAATTGCTGGTGGCATCTGCTCCAAGTGCCAGTGCCAAAGCAAAGCTCTGCGCCTCTGAGCACTGTGCCCTGCATGGGCTTTAGAAACAACAGGTAAAGACATCTTAGTGTTTCTGATGACCAAAGAGTTACCTGTCTTGGGGATTTTTAGATCAAACTGTTCATATTTACCACCCAGGGTCTTCTATATCAGCAGGACTCTGAGAACTACATGCTTATTAAAACAGACAGATGGGTCTGTTTATATTTTCTCAGGACAAATGAGAGTGTGTTTTATTAAAAAAGTGTTAACCATCCCTTAGCAAACATCTGCCTTGATCGTTTCAAAATCAGTCATTTGCTTTGTATGAGAAACATAGATGCTTAAAGACACCAGAGCCAACTCTTTGAGGAGCAGACTTGTTGGCAGGAGAGGAACAGAAATACACTATAGACTAGCAGATAGGCTTGGGAGAAATACCAGGCTGGTTTTAAAAGAACAGGGAAAACACGCAGAGCAAAACATCTTGTCTGATTCCGATTCTGTCTGCTCTAGTTCCTGTTTTGTTGCATGTGGTGAATAGTGGTGAGGATGATTGGAAAATTATCTGCTGCTGTTGATCTGCAAGAGAGTTCTGGCATTACAAGCCAGCAGCTGCAGTGTTTGAGAGAAAGGGGACCTATCCTGCCCACAAATGCACGGGGTACAGGAGGAGAACACTAATGAAGGTCCCCAGAAACAGTTTTGTCCTGTGTTTTATAACTAATATAAGTTCATAATATTTACACAGAACAACATTGGATACATCCATGAACCAGGTGCCTCCCAAAGCAGTACAGAATTATTTTCTACTGTGTATTTTTCAGCAGCAGCCTGGACATCTCGAAAGACATCATCTGTGGTCTCTTTTCTTAGAAGGCTACATTGGACCCTGACAGAATTGAGGTCTACTTCCTGAACAGAACTCACATTTTCAGTGTTTTATTGCTCTTTACATAATGTTCATTCCCCTTAACTAGTTACAGGTACCAGCAATGTGGTAAGTCAGACTCATCAGTACTCATCAACTGTGCTCATCAGCAGGTGAGCAAGGAAGTTACTGAAAACTGCAGAACTCACATCAAGTTACCAATCTCTGAAATCCCTCTGCATTATCATTATTAGAGCTGGCTGAAATACTTAAATACATTTTCTGTTGAAATACAGAATTTTCGTGAAACTGGCATTTCTCCTCGCAGGATGTCAGCTGAAAAATTGAGTTAGCAGGGAGATATTTGAATACTGTGATTGCTGACATTTCAATATGAGCTGCTTCTTTTTGATTGACGCTGTCAAAACTTTTCAGCACAAAATTTAATATTTTGTCCCTTGAGATTAATTTCATGCTGAAATTCCAGATTCTGTTTCCAGTCACTTAAACCCCAAGAATCAACATCAACATGTAAGCAATATCACAGTATAATCACACCTCAAGTCAGCCTGCTGACAATACAGGGCAATAAGAAAATCAGACCTCTGCACTGGTGCTTCCTAAAGATATTCCACCTGGCAGATGATGAGCATTCAGTAGCAAAGATCCGCTCTGTGCACAACATCCTGAGGAGCATCCCTTGAAGTTTAGGCAGAAACAGTGAGCAACTGATCTCACTTGCACTCCATAAGTTTAGTTTCTCTCCATCCATTTCCATTGAGTTACTCCAGCGTAAATCAGAAGCACTCAACAGAATCTGCCCTGCTGTCTAAAAATCATTCCTAAATTAAACACCAATGTTTCTTAGGATGGATTTTCTAGCAAAATCTCTCACTTTTAAAAGGGAGCTCTCTGCCTTCATTAGCATTGGGTCCTATTTTAAGATAATTAAAGAAACATGTGGCATTTTGACCTAAGGTACCTCCTATAAATTTCCAGATGTCTCCTTTTAAGGTGATCAAAGAAAACAAGGCCTCTCACAATCAAGATGTCACACTGTCAACAGCGTGGTTCAATTCTTAAATTACAGCTGCCTTTTTGTTACTACAGGTTACTCAGGCTCTTTGCTAATATACATTTCTCCTGCAAATTAAAAGGCTGTAAGAAATGAATGACATTCATTTGCTGTATTTATAGTCAAGAACATGTTAATCTTAAGTCTCTCAAACAGCACATGTGATGCAGATTCCAGCTAAATAAATATTAATCCTGCATTTTTCTGTTTGCTGCACAAGGCTGTAGCTCTGAGAAATCAAAGCACGTCAAAGGTATTTCTCTAGCGTCTTTAGGAATACATGCCAGACCTGTCAACAGCTCCCAACCTCTGCTGGGAAGTTGGGCAGCTGAAAACGGAGCAATTGCCTTTTCTGAACTCTTGGAACTGTTCTGATGATAATTTTATTCCTTCCCAATCACGTTCATATCCGTTTATAAACATAGGTCAGCTCCCATATGCACTTTCACACCTCCCTATCAGCTGCCTACAAGGTGCTTATTTTATTAGGCACGAGGAGATTTTGTTATGGCAAAGTCAACTGAACTTTTACCTCTACAGAGAGAAGGCAAAATCTGAAAGCATCTTGCTTTTTCAGAAAAAAAAAAATATATATATATATATTTATAGTACTGGCAGGGGGTTGATTTTCTTTCTTTTCCCACCTTTAAATTATTCCTCTCTCTCTCTCCTTAGAGGCAAGAGGCCAAGGGGGACAGCGCTTTAACTAGCCGAGTGGTGCCACGATTAGTTAAACCGAGCAGCACCACGTGTGGTGCAGAGGCTTTCGGCGCTCTCCAGCCTGCAGCACCTAATGACACGACATTGTTAGCACGGCTGAGGCTCAGCACGGAGGCTTATTAGGGCTTGTACTGAGACAGGCCTAATTTTAATGCTCTGCATTCTTCACTGAAGAACAGCAATTTAATCACAGCGAGCCAAGAAGGCTCCCAAGAACAAGGGGAGCAAGGTTCTGCAATGACAAGCCACAGAGCAACCACAGGAACTGATAAGAGAGGAAAATCAGTGCTTGCTTTTCCATGGATATTTTGATTTCAGTGAATAGCCACATGCTAATATTGCTCTTCTTCATATAAGTGGCAGCACCTCTGCTCTGCCATCAAGGATATCTTCTTTCCAGTGATGCGGCTCCATGAAGGAACCAACTAAAACAGCCCAACTGAAATGGCAGCCTGGTCCCTGCTGCTTTTCCAGAAGCAGGAAGGGTCTCCCCAGCCTTGGCCAGTCGCTCTTCAGACTGCTCAGAGGGCTGGAAATGTGCAGGAGGGACTGGCCTTGAAAAAAGCCAGAGTGAAATGAGGAACACAATTTGCATGATTTGAATTTTGAGCAAACATCATCAACACACTGAACAAACAACTTCTGGCACAAGCAATTATTTTTTCAATTACAAGAATTAAACAAGGATGAAAATACTCCAAATACTTTAAGCAAGATAGCGGACGGTGACTGTTTGCTTATATTTCATGACCAGATTTTTTTAAAAGGTTCAATTTAACAAAAGCTCTTCGAACAGATCTAATCTGCTGCAATCTGTAGAGACGGAGACAGCCAGAGCAGGTAGGTATGCCAGCATGTATTTCCTGTCTGTAATTCTGGAAGTTAAATATGAAATCCTGGCCTTGATGGTTATCACTGAAATCAATAGAGCCGGATTTTCAGAGACCTTTTTCTCCACCATCCAGTTTTGCTCTCACATGCCTTCTGTTCAGCAGCTACTTCACTGAACTCCAAGGGATCAGGAGGGAATTCTCCATCTGATTTGAAGGGGTATTTTTCTAGCTCCAGCTTCCATCTCCAGGACAAATAATAAAGAAATAATCTCATATATTTCTGAGGATAACATCTGAAATAAATTCTTTATATGTGGCTTGCTCTTGTTAGCATATTCTGCAGAAACTGAATGGAACAGTGAGAGGGATCACTACAGTATTTCATATATATATATAAATATATATTTAATGCTTTCACCAGCTACACCAGAAAACAAAGACATGGCTTTAAATGGGAGTTACTTTGCTGGAATGAACAATCCAGGCTATCAACCCTACAAATGAAGGAGATTGATTTTTTTTTTTTCTACATATATGATATTTGTCTCATTCTGTTCCCAGCCTTGGTATTTCTCCCAGTTCTATGTCCTAGGTGAAGGAGGAGCTGTTTAATCAAGTCTCTGCTTGGCCCTGGTCTTTTATCCTACCAGGCAGGAGCAAGTGGAAAGAAGAGAGAGGGGATGCTGACACCGGGGCTGTTTTGTATCAATAGCCCCTCATTGCACTTTAGCACATGGGTGTTTATATTGGGGTCCTAAGGTCACAGATTTAAGTGCAGCTTAAGGGGAAACCTAAACATAATCCATCCACTAACACTCCCATGGTGCATGTGTGAAGACAACTTTGGAAATGGGATTGGTTCAAAAAGACCGTAGCAGACCATCTCTATTTAGTAAACTAAGTTCTCCAAATCATGCCATGGCCAATGTCCAAAACACTTTTTCTTGATGCATGGGCATTAAAAAAAGCCTCGTACAATGCCACATTTCACCATAAAATGCATCCTTTCAGCCCTTGTCTCCAAGCTCATCCTTTCCATGATCACAGCACTCTACTACTCCAGTAATGCATCCCAAACCTCCACCATTCCCTCCCCATCTCTCCCCCCAACATATACACAACAGTGATAACTCCATAACAAGGGGTTCTCCTCACCAGCCAACACCACCACCGTTGTGCAAGGCAACCCAGGTAGCTCCTCTGAACGCATCTCCTACAAAATTCTGCACTGCCATGTCTAGAAAAGAGAAGAGATGTTACCACAGCCCTGTGCTTTCCTTCCACTGACACCTTCGTCATGATGGTGTGAAGTCACTGTTGGAAGCAGGGTTTACTCACAGCTTCTCTCACAATTACAAATAAATACATATATAGTGAACCATATCATACTGGGAGAGAAACAGGCAAGAGATTATTTGTCCTCACTCCCAATAGCAGAAGCAAAAGTCAGTTTCCCTCTGTGGTTTGGGAGGACACTGGTGCCTTTTGTATTTGTGGTCAAGCTCAAGCAGACAAAGAACCTACCACTACTCCTCAGCTGGAGATGTATGTATATATGCAAAAGGGCATATGTTCAGAGGTGGAAAGAAACGCACCCAGCAGAGAATAATAGGGTGAAATCTGCAGAAAATGTGACCGAATTTTTATTTCAGGATGTATAGATAATTTGCTATGGTTTTAACAGTAAAAATAAGCCCCACAGCCCCATTTGCAGATTCACAATTGTTACCTGTCTGATGGGAAAATGAATTTACTTAAGCATTAATCTATGTTAAACCCTGTCAAAAGCCCCATTATGTCATCCTTTATGTGGCATTATGTCACTGTAATAACCCAATTATCATAATTACGGTGCTGCTGAAAAGGAAGGGGAACAAGAGAGATAAAAAGCTCATATTCTAAAAAAAAAAAAAAAAAAGTAGAGATTTTTTCCTCAGCCAGTAGAGCCAAGGTCAGATGAGGATTGTGACAAGTAGACTAAGTAATAACGTCCTGTCCTTTGGCCTCAGTAAAGGTCACTAATGGAACAAATGTCTGTGTTGAAATACACTTTGCAGAGCCACAATAACCGATGCTTGGCCAGTGATCAGGCTGAGGTTCTTATGGAGAAAACAAGGGAGACAGGGAAACATTCTGAAACAATCCAGTGTGTCAGAGGAACCAGTTTCAAGTGAATGAGCTGTGGTGGGAAAATGACAGGATGGGAGGGAGAGAGGAAGACCTAAGGTGGCCTTTCCCAAGACCATTGAAACAAGTGGTCAGCAGGCTTTGGAATAGACCAAGTGGTTCATGTAATTCAGAAAACATAAGCAAGAACAGGTAGTGTGATAAAACTAGGTTTTAGCAAGCCTTGTTTCTGTTGCTTTCTTCTATGGGCATCGCTTGGGATTACTTAGGTAGTTGAGTCTTTGAGTGGAGACATTGATTTGGCTCCGCTCACTGTGCAGCTTCCCCATTTTCATACATCTTGTCAGAACAAAAACCGAAGTCTCTGTCCATCTGGACCACTAGAATGAGCCAACCTACTCAAACTGGAGCTGAAAAGAATTAGTCTATAAGTGGAGCTGACACACAGCTATAAGCTTCATCAGGAAAGCAAAG
>JAVCKT010016570.1:0-33930 GCA_032273925.1 Rhynchotus rufescens
CACGCCGGGGCCGTGGGAACTCGCGGAGCGGCCCAGCCTCCCACCTCGGGACACTTCCTTCCATTCTGCGCTTGCCTTTCCGGAGTTTATCGGGCCTGAACAATGCGAGGGCCGTGAGCCGCCTTCCGCCGCCAGACGGGCCCCGGGCAGCCCGCGCGCCCGCCGCTTCCGCCCATTGTCCCAGCGGCTCCGCTGCCCGCGGGGACAACCGGCCTCGGCGCTCGCAGCCCCGCGAGGAGAGCGCAGTCTGCGGGGCTACGGGTGCCAGTGAAGCAGGAACCCTCCAAAGGGCACCTGGGGATGGGTGGCCCCACCGCGAAGGCCACCGGGTGCCGCAGTCCTGTACGGAGCCGGCGCTGCCACCAGAGGGGATTCTCGAGGGGAGCGCGTGGCCTTGTGGGGTCTCGGGGAACATGATAAAGTGCACGTCCCTCCCGCAGCGCCTCCGAAAGCCCTGCCGGGGCTGGGGAAGGCCAGCAGGCAGACATGGGGGCCCAGGAGCCCGCACGCTGTCCTGCTGCTCCATGGCACGCGCCGGGCCCGGCTGTGCTCTGCCTCCGGGGTGCCCGCTGAGGAGCGACTCGTGCCACGGGCTGGCCAAACAGCAGCCCTTGGGCTGCTGCCCCAGCTGCACAAAGCACGAGGCAACCCCGCTGTGATTGCAGCCCAGACGGGCCCTGGGGAATCGCCTGTAGCGCACGTGGCCACAGCAGCACCGCAGCTGCCCTGGGACACAGGACCCCGCACAGCCCCAGGCTGCACGGTGAAGCCTTTTGCAGCACAGCGACGCAGCCCCGAGCCGCGACGCTGCCCCGGGCCGGGCAGTGCAGCCTCAGGGGGCACTGCGCAGCCCCAGCCCATGCAGCGGCACACCAGGCCGCACAGGGGAGCCCGAGGCCATGCAGTGCTGGCCCAGGCCGTGCTGCCCCAGGCCACACCATGCTGCCCCAAGCCGCACCGTGCTGCCCCAGGCCGTGCAGCGCAGCCTCGTGCGGCCAACCCGCCAGCCTCAGCTTGCCGTGCAGAGCAGGGTGCCTGGGGGAGGCCAACGGCCGCTCTCAACCCACCCAGGGCTTCAGCTGCGGCAGGTGGGACAAACCCCGCTCACCCCGCAAGCTTCGCCAGCGCGTGGCCGCCAAGACACAAGAGCCACAGAGCCCCAGCCCCACCGCACATGCCCAGGAAGTGGGCCTGAGATCCTACGTGTTGCCCAGAGCTGGCCGCCTGCGGCACAGGAGCTGTGGACAAGCCCTGCTGCCACAGATGGCCGGCGCTGGTACCCCTGGCACGTCTCCTCATCTGTCCAGGAAAGGCCTTATCAGGGCACTGGGTTCACCCTGTTCCCTCTCTCCCCCACAGCAGGATTTTGGCTCCAGGCCACAGCCCAGGGAGGCATCATCACAGACACATCCTCAGCTAGAGAGAGCCACAGCCCACCAGCCCAGACCCCTTCCCATGCCCTGCAGCAAGCCTGGATGCTCCCCCATCCCCATGGATCCCCGCAGCAGCCGGCTCCCGGCTCACGTACCTTCCTGTGCCCCGAAAACAGCAGGCTGAGCTGGTGGATGGAGCCGCCGTTCTTGGCGAGCTCCTTCTTGAGGGTCCGGGGCGAGGGCAGGGCCCAGTGGCCCTTGGCGGCCTGGCTGTCCGAGCAGTTGAGGGTGGTGTCGGAGGTGAAGCAGTGGCCCTTGGCCTCCTGCAGCAGGCTGCCCTCGCTGTGCGTGCGGCGCCGCAGGGAGCTCTGCACGCTCAGCGTGTACGCGGCCTGGCAGCCCGACGTCTCGATCATGCTGCTGCGCTTCGCCTCGTTCCGCTCCAGGTAGGGCTCGTCGCTGTCCTCATCCTCCTCCTCCTCCTCCTCGTCCTCCTCATCGTCATCCTCGCCGTCCGTGAGGCCGCCGCGCGGGGCCGCCGCGCTCTGGCTGAAGGTGCTGTCGAGCCGCAGCTCGGGGATGACGAAGGCCGGCGTGGAGCTGGGCTGCCCCTCTGCCCTCTCGGCGGCCGGGAGCAGCTTCTCGGTGGGGAGAGGCCCCTGCACAGCACCCAGAGCCGCCTTGGGCTCGGACGGAGCTGCAGCCTCTGTGGCCGGGGGAGCGTCTCCTGCTGCAGCCTTCCCCTCCCCGGCGTTCATCGGCCCCGGCTTCTCAGCGTCCGTCTCCAGCATCTGCTGCAAAGGCAGAAGAGAAAAAATAGGGATGAAAATGGCAGCAGCCCAGGTCTCTTCCTGACCACAGGCCATGGAGCTGCTCTGCTTCACTAGCTTCAAGGCCAATTCGTGCGTCCCAGCAGCGGGTGGCCAGTGCCCGTCCCTCCCAGGGCACCCAGTGCCGATTACTGGCCCACAGAACAGCGACTTGGGGGCCCGAGGAGACCTGTGACCACAAGGACTCCAAGGAGCCCCCGGGCACCCCGCAGGCACAGGCAGCACCACGGGAGAGGGTTTGGAGGCAGCACAGGCTGCGGGGGGCACCACGGCAGCACAGCAAGCGCAGCGAGGCTCGGCAGCCCGCGGGAGAGCCGGCCCCGCTGCCCACACCCCGGCGCACGTGCCCGGCCCACGGCCACTGCGGGGCCTTGGCCCCGCAGAAACAGCGCTCAGGGCACCGGCAGGCGAGGCCAGGAGCAGACGGGAAACCAGGAACACGGGTGGCGCTGCTCCAGCCTCTCTTGCCCCGTGGCAGGGAAACACAAAGGGAAGTGCCGGCCTCTGCGCATCCAGGACCTGGCCCTGGCACCACCACCGCGCCAGCCCGTTCAGTGCGCAGGGATTCCTCCACCTTCCCATGGAGACGCGGCCCCGCTCGCCAGCCCCTCCAAGCCTCCCATCCCAGCCGGCGTGCTCGGCCCTCCCACACCGTGGAGCCCATTCCCAAAGCAGCTGTTTGCATCCAGCTGCCAGGGCCAGCCGGAGAGGCAGCCCCGGGGCTGGGTCACCCCCTGGGCAGCCCAGGAAGGAGCCGGCCCGCACCGGGCTGGCCCGTGATGGCCTTGGCTAGCAGGTCACCCTACCTCGCCGCAGCCAGCCTTTTAGCTCACCTGCAGCCCCAGCAAGCCGAGGTCAAAATCCCCCATGTCCACGTGGCCACGGGCCTCTTGGCAGCTGGTGACCAGGCCGTGACACCCAGAACCACAGCCCGTCCCACGTGCAGCGCCCGCCCCAGCAGCCAGCACCTTTGTGCGGCTCACGGCCAAGGCTGTGTCCTTGGTGCCCTTGCAATCCCCTGGTCATCTCTTGTAAAAAGGAGATTCTGCCAGACTTGTCGTGCAAGGATGCGATTTGCACCCATGTTTTATTGATTCAATTTATATGTTATTTCTCTCACCATCATTATCTGCATTATTGCATGAAATAATTATAGGAAAAACACACATGGCCCTTGTGGCCTCACTGCAAAGCCCTTGCCCCTCCCTGACAGCCGCCTATCTGTGCAGCCCTTCAGCTTCATCTTGCTGCTTGCCCCTATCAGATAAGGCCCTTGAAGGAAATGAACAGGCTCCTTGAAAATGAGAGACATTTTTGGATTAAATTAAATCTCTGTGCTAATTCAATCAGAGAACCTGCTGCTCTTGGGCAGCGCGGAGCAGGAGCCTTGGTGCCCTGCAAGGTTTCCAGCTCAGGCTTCAAACAGTGTGGGGCTGTGAAGCCCCATCCTTGCAGCAAGGGCAGGGGCCCAGGGCACTGCTGGAGGCTGGGGACCTCCCTGCAATGCAGCCGAAGGTGACCTTGCTTGGAGAGGTGTGGGGTCCTGCTCTCAGCTCCGCTGCGGAGGTGCCCCTGGAGTATCCCCTACCGTGAGCACCAGGACCTACAGTCACTTCAAGCAGAGGTCCCCTCTCCATAGCAGCCTGTCCTGGGTCTCCCTGTCCTCACCCACGAGGTCTAGAGGCTCTTCTGCATCGTCCCCGGAGGTAAACACGCAGCTCCAATGCGGCACAAAATCCAAAGACAGGAGAACGTAGACGAAAAACCAGCCTCGAGCCCCAGCACAGCGGTAGGGGTGGCCTTAGGGAAGCAGGAGCTTTGCTGTGAGATCAGTGGTTGGGCAGGGAGCTCCAGACCTGCTGCCGCCCCTCTGCCTCTCCCTGGCCTCTCCGAGCAGACGCTCAGAGGACAGAATCACTGCAGCAGGTCTCAGCAGCGGGTGCGCAGCAGTAGGCACAGGGTGCTCTCCTCTCCTGGGGAGAGGCGGCCACGGCCATCACAGTCTGCGTTGGGCTCCAAGTCTTCTCCAGTTGGCCATGAAGATGTGCTGGTTAGAGCAGGGAGTTAATCTTGGTCTGATTTAGCCCAGTTTGCCTCAGTGGAGTGCCTCTGGCTTTACATTTGAAGGCTGAAATGATGCTTTTCCCAGCCTTGCAGTGGCCCCGGGGTTTTGCCCGGATTCCGCTCGTCCTCCTGGTTCAGATTCTGTCCCGCTCTGTGGAAGGCATCGTTCACTGCATCAAAGGCCCTCCTGCAACCAAGACAGGGTAGAAGTGCAAAGCACCTGCTCCTCAGGCTGTAATTAGATCAATTTTCTCGGGTTGCTGCTGCTCTGACGCCAGCAGAGCAAATTTCAACCAACAGCCTCAATTGCATAATTATGAATATATATATAAACAACAATAAAGCATTTCCTTAGGTGATGTGCCCCGTCTGGTGGCCACAGCCAGGGACTTCCAGCTGGGGAGGCCGCAGCCCCAGCTATGCCACGGCTGGCGCTGGCCCTTCCCAAGTGCCCGATGCTCGGGTGCTGTTCCAAGTGCCCCAGCACTCGCAGCCCCCGCTTAAATCTGCAGCTCTGGGAAGCCAGAGGGTTTTTCAGGATTACTTGAGGCTCTCTCGATTTTGGAAGTTATGCTCCCAGCAGTCCTGTCCATACAAACTCTGTGGCTCAAAAGCAGAGCTTGGACACGAGAAACTTGGATTCTGGCTTTCCTAGCTTTTGGAAGCTTAGGGAACCCAAGCTAGTGGATGCTTAGGTTTTGCAGCTCCAATTTTTTCTTGCAAAGCTACAGGTGAAGAGAGGACTTAAGATACTTAGGAGACTTGCAGCACCCTGTGCTCAGGAGACTCTTCAGCCAAATTCAGGAATTCGGGAAAGCAGCAAGACCGCAGCAGATAACGCTGGAGCCGAGCGTGAGAGCCAAGGACACGGCACGCAGACCGCAAGGCCAGGAGCCGGAGAGGCGCCCACCACCCGAGCCGGAGAGGCGGCCACCACGCGAGCTGGCTGCCCTGGACGGCAACGCCGCAGGAAGGAGGTGCCGCCTCGGTGCCTGCAGGCAGCGACGGCTGCTCACTGCGGAGCCTCCTGTGCAGCGCGAGGCAGGGACTGCATCTCACAGCTCTCCCGGGATCCTGCTGCTCTCCTTTGCCATCCTCAGGCTGAACCCGATAGCCCAACCAGCCACATCCGTCATTTGTCCCAAGGGGGAACGTTGCCAGCTCCAGCTCCTCTCAAATCTACCTTTGCTTGAGGATGCTCCCTCCTCATGCGCTCCAAAAAGCCGGATGGGAAGGAGAGCACATCCTCTCCAGGGGTATTTGGGGAGGACATGGTGGGCAGATGAGGACTGGCAGCAGCCCTGGCCTTAGCAGTGATGGGCACAAAGGGCACATCCCTCCTGCAGACAGCGTTTCCGCGGGACAAGAGTGCACATCACCCAGGGAAACACCAGCATTCCCAAGGGAGGTTTTCCCAGCATGAGAGAGAGAAAAAATCCTACTTTATTTTTTTTTTCGGGTCAGATTGTGTCCACATGCAGAAAGCCACAAACAGTCCCGTGAAGCGTGACCAACCCTGCGAGCAATGAGCACCCCGAAACTTGTAAGGGACCCTTCGCAACAGACTAAACATGTGGCAACAGAAAGCAGCATCAAACAAGTGCTACAAGGGTCAAGAGGAAGGAAACACCACCAAAAGTCAAAGCAGAGCTCTAGAAAATCAAGAAAAAATTAGTCCAGGCAGTTTGCAAGCATGGCCCTCGGGCTCCTCGGCGTCCCGGGGCTGCAGTGCAGCGCTGAGCTGGCGGGGGTACCAGGACCCCAGCGCTGAGTGCTCCGCAGGACACGGCCCTTGGGCACCGCTGCTCCCACGGGCGCTCGAGGGACAGGGACAGGGCGGAGGGGAGGTGCGGGAGGCCAAGGCGCCGCCGCGCGCAGGGCGTCGCACCAGCTCCCTGCTTCATTACCGGACCCATGAATAATTGATGACTAGCAATTAGCGCAACAGCAAAAGCCAGGCCTGGCGGGTAATGCTGAGGAGCCGTGTGCCGCGGGGCTGCGGCAGGGCGGCTGAGGCTGGGGGGCGGCCACGGCTACCCACCGGATCGCGCTGCGCCCCAGCCGGCCCCGAGCCCTGCAAGGAGACAGAGTGCTCGGCAGGAGGAAATGATCCCATGTCAGCAGCTGGCGCTAATCCCATTACCCTGTTACCGTCATCCCCAATTGATGGCTCTGGAAATCCGGCCTCGGCAGGGTATGGTCCGGCCCGGCACCGCAGCCATCGCGCTCCATGCCGGCCGCAAGGGTGACGAGCCACCCAGTGCCTGGGTCCCACGGCACCGTCAACAAATGTCGTCGGGTGAATCCCACCTTGTGCTGCCAATTTAAGCTTTTTTTTTAGCCCTTTCAGGTTTAAACCCCTCTGGCGAGGGTGCCAGGGCCAGGGCTGGGCTCGGGATCGCCCCGGCTTCCTGTCCGGCTCCAAGAGAAGCCGCCTGCCCCTGGCAGGACCACGAAGCAGGAGCTGCTGCCACACGGGTCTCACGGGATGCTCGAGGGCACCGGGCGCTTTTGGACTCAACCCAAAGTTGCCCAGGGACAGAGCCCTCCTGCAGCCCGGAGCGCTGCCAAACCGGCACGTCCCCAGTGCTAATAACCATGCGGAAACCCCCGTCCCGCGGCACCGCTCACCTGCAGGGACCTCGGCGCCCCCGACCTCTCCTGCTCCTCCATGCCCCGAGGCTGCCGGCGCAGCCTCTCCAAAGAGACACCTGCTGAGAGCGGCCGCCCCTCGGCTGGATCCGGGCGGCAGGGACTGAGCGAGCAGCATCCCCGGCGGCTCCGCGGACGCAGCGCCAGCCGCTGCCTGCGCCGTTATTAATGTCCGTGTCAAGCAGCAGCGGGAGACGCCCCGGCCGCTCCCCAGACGCCGTGGCCTCTATTTATGGCTCCACTGGCCTCCTCCGGAGGCACCATCACCAGCTGCCCAAAGCGTCCGGCCGCCGTGCCGGGAAGGAGACGTGTGCGGAGCCCCGGGCTCACCCGGTCCCGGCAGCAGCATCGAGCTCTGTGGTCCCCGCTAACTGAGACACGGCTGCAGGTCTGCAGGTGGTTTTTTCCACTCTGCAACGAGCAGGGATGGGATTTAAAGGGGGGAAAACTCAACGAAAAGAGGTGCTTGGCCCCAGCAATGCCACTGTCCCAAACAAACAGGAGGCGCGCTGCCTCCTCACGGCACTGCCTGCCCCACGGCGCTCTCCGTGCTGAGCACAGGTCCCGCGGCGGTGCCCGCCCACAGCGGGGGGTGCAGTGGCCACCACTCGTCCATGGCTGCCCGCTCGGTGGCCGGGCTCCAGTCTTGCCCGCCCAGACAGGCCGGGACCCAGGAGTTCGTCTGTGCTGGGCGACGCTGCTGCCTCGAGCGGCTGGAAGCTCATGGAGACGATGTCCAGCTTGCAAACAAGCCCCACGGCTCTGCCTCGGGGAAAGAGGTAGAGAGACGGCAAAGAGGAAGGCAGGAAGGAGCGTGTCCCACCATCCGCAGCAGGGCCGCCAGCTTGGAGTAGCGTGCGCAGCAGAAGAGCTGCCATCAGGACACGGACTATAGCAGGTGCTCCCGTGTTCCCTGCTCCAGCCTGGCCTGACCCTAAGGAAAGACCTGGCTCTTTCCCCTATCCTGCTGAACCCCACGCTCACATCCCAAGCAAGGAGAACCTGGTCGCTCCTGGCAGACCCAAGTACAGCCCCACGAGGGCTGCACAGCCAGAACAGGCCTGCGGTGCCAATGCTCAGTCCACAGACCACCACAACCTGCGCTGCCAGAGGGGACGTGGGCTGGATCTGGAGCAGCGTTCCCACCGCATTACCTGCCAGAAAGCAGCACACGACGGGAGCAGAGCAGGGCAGAGCGGCAGTCCGAGCCAGTGCAGCAAGACCCTGCAGAGCCAACGCCAGCGTTTGCTGCCAACATAGGGAACAGGCACCTTGAGGAAGAGGCTCTGGCACGGATGCTCCGCCTGGGACCGACACCAGGAACAAACCCATACAAAGAGCCGAGAAACCCATGCAGTGCCGAGGGGCCCGTGGAGGGGTCCCAAGGCATCTGCACATTCCAAAATGTAGCCATGAAGCCGGCCCATCAGGAAGGTGCCAGGGCAGAAAGCTGCAGTTTGCAGCGCCAGCAGCAGCAGGGCCGAGCGGCACCCGGGCCCCGAGCGGTGCCCACCGCGCCGAGCTGCCCACAAGCCCTGCACCCACCAGGGATATTGGGACAGGCTTGGAAACTTCCCGGGTGCCGCAGGGGACGTGTTACCCCTGCACGGGGCATAGCAAACTGCAGCGCTGCCTCCGGCTTTGCAGGGGAGGCCGGGGAGCCCGGAGGAGGGTGGCCCAGCCCTTGGGCTGCCTCCACAACGGGCTGAGGGCCACCGAGCCCTGCGTGCCAGCGCTCTGGCCGGCACAGGCCCCTCCTGGGGCAGAGCTACCGCCAAGGGGGACAAGGATCCCCTGGGCGATGGGGAGAGCAGGGCTCGGGACCCGCCTTGCTCGCTCGGGGCCGTTCTGCAGGGAGCCGCAGGGGTGAGAGTGGCCCCGGCGCCTGCCGCAGCACCCGGCCGGCCCTGCTTTCAATCACCCCTGGCTCGGCCGCCCTTTGCGTTTGTTGACAGCTCATTTACTTGCACTTGTCAAAGGGGCTGTAAATAGTGAGAGAAACAACCGTACCCTTCCTGCCAGCAGAGAGGGGCAGGAAGGGGCCTGCTGGGCACCTGCGGCCTCATGCGCCCGGCACTGTGGCCAGCAGAGCACCCGGGGGCTGCACCAGCTCCCTCCGGAGTGGGAATCCTCCATCCCCACCATGGAGCATAGTTCAGCCTTCAGGATAAACCCGCATCCCTCAGATAAAGCCATCATGCACGAGGCAACCGCAGGTGGTGGGAAGGGAGAGCAGCAGCTGCCCCGCGCGTGGAGCTCGGCCCAGGGAGCCAGCGAGAACGCAGGCGGCCAGGGCAGGTCACGACCATCACGCTGTTGTTCCTCAGCTCTTCTGCCATGCACGCTGCACTGCTGGTGCCCCATCCTCGCTCCTGCACTGCCCTTTGCTGCTTCTTGGCCTCTGCTAACGCCATGCGCCACGGGGCTGGGCTGCACCAGCAGCCGCTGCTGCAGTGCCAGGTTAAAGAAAAAAGCACTGAGCTCCGGGCAGATGGCGGGATCTGGCCCAAGGAGCAGCCTCGCTAACTCAATTGGGTCGCAGAGCTCCTTCTGCTGTAATCACAGCACCATGACCGTGCACGACCCGCACCCAAGGACACCGCTGCACCCTAAGAAAACACCGGCAAGCCCTCGTGTGACACGGACGGGACATCGTTCCTTGGCCCCAAAGGCGGCTCCTGCAGCTAACGACTGCTCCAGTGGGAGCCCGCAGCTGCGAGACTCGCGGGCTGCTGCGGCGGCGGGTCGGCAGCTCCTGTGCGAGAGCCCCGCCGGGCCCAGCCCTTGTGCCACCCTGTGTGCTGCGACCCCGGCACAACGGGGCTAGCACCCAGCGGCGCCGCGGGGGCCAAGGGGAGCTGCCATGGGGCCAAGCAGAGCTGCCCCGGCTGTCGAGAGTGCACTCGCTGTCTGACAGGGCCCCTTCCTCTGCGGGCAGCACGCGGCCCCTCGCTGCACTGTGCTGCTTGCAGCGGCCTCACCCACCGCGCTCGCCCCTGGGCGCAGAGCGGCCGCACGGTGGGCAGGGGTCCCTGTGGCCACGTGCCTGTTCATGGAGCACGTGCGCTCCTGGTGCCTGAACTCTAAGCTGGTGGTTGGGGTCTCCACGGCCGCTGCTCGCGGCCCCTGGGTGCTGCTGTGGCCTCCTACAGGCCACGTGGGCGGCTCGCAGTGACCCAGCCCTGCCTGGCACCCCAGCCCTGGGCCCGCCGGGCACTGCCCCCAGGCAGCTCCCTCCTCTCACCCCTGCTCCCTTCCTCCCTCACCTTGGCCCTTTGTGGCCCAGGTCGCTTTAGAGTCGCGGCCGCTCGGCCCCTTGCTGGCAGGAGGGCCGGCTGCGCGACCCCAGCCGAGCGCCTCGCTGCTCCATGGCCCTTCCTGGCCCCGAGCGCCTCCAGGGGTTCACGCAGCTGTGGATGGGTCAGGCACAGCCCCCCTCGCAATGGCTTTGCAGGGGCTCCTGCCCCCTGCCCAACCCGCACAGAAAAGCTGGGGAAAGCTTTGCACTGTTTTCTTCAGTATTTTTCCAATTGCCTCTTTGGCTGCCTAACCACAGGAGGCAGAGCCCTTCCCCAGCACTGGGAACAGAGGCTCTCCAACCCTTTGCTGAGAGCCACCACGGCCGCAGATAGACCAGACTGAGGGGTAAGCGCGGAGCCTGCCAAGAAGAGACCAGAGACATCACTCAAACCCGCAACATCCTAAAGCACAGGGCGTGCTGCGGCGGAGAAGTGCCAGCAGCCGCCCTTTGGGCACCGGGGTGCTCAGGTTAGCACGCGTCCCACCCTACCCCATCACAGCTGCGCCCGTGGCCGGGTGCCGCAGAGCAGGGTGCCCACCCACGGCACTGCCCGGCGTGCACGGACACGGCCAGGCGCCTGCAGAGCCCCCCCAGGCACTGCGCGGTGCCCGCGGCACGGACAGCAGCAGCGCGAGAGACACGGCCCAGCTTGCCACCTGATTGAATTAGCTGCCCTGGGCTGTTCACATTTCTATAGATTTGGTTGCTAACTCGGTTCTCAGGCTCGTTATGTTGTTGCTATTTTCGTGCGCCTGAAATGTGCAGGAAAAGGAATCTGGAGGCTCTGTCTCCTGCAGAGACAATGTTTGTGCTGACCCAGTTTGGGACACTGCAGAGCACGTTGTCTCTGCCTCTGATTTTGGGAGGCAGCTCCACCGCCTGCTCCCACTTCCATCTGCAAGAGCCAAAGCAAGACGGCACCAAGAGCCAGACTCCAGCCACACATCACAGCAGCCGTGGGGCAGGAGCAGCTCCACCAAGGTTTGCCAGCACAAGGGAAGATATTTGGGTGTTTGCAGCCCCAGGATGCCCCACATGCTGAGATTAAAGCTCTTCCAGCGCTCCCGCTGTGCTCAGCACAGGGTGCTCCCCTCATCTCAGAGCCCACAGACAGCCTGAACTCAGTTCCCAGGGGAACAAGATGAGCTCAATACAAACTGCCACTGTCCCGAACAACCCCTTGGTGGCCACTAAGCCGAGCAGACAGCGGATGTCCCCCACGCCCATGCAGGGGACCCCCATGCACCCGGCAGGACTCAGCAGCTCCACACATGCTCCCTCTTGCCAGCAGGCCCAGGACAACGCTCTGGGGTCAGGCTGTGGCTCTGCGTGAAACCCCACGTTCATCAAACAGCCTCTCTGTGCTCTCAGAGCATCTGCAGAGGCCACACGGAGCAGGAGGGCCCGTCTGAGCGCACGCTCACCTTGTTCTGCCTCGGAGCCGGCGCCGGATGCTGCTGCTTCGTGATGTTCTCAGCCAGACACCAGCAGATCCTCTTCTTCTGCTCCTGGGAGTAAGCCTCCAAACTTAATAAGCACTCCGACTTCTGACGTAAAGGAAACACAGGCAGAGGGAAGGTCATTAGCAGCGTGTGACAGGCCCCAGCTTTGTTTGCAAACTACTTGCTTCCACTGCGCTGCAGCAGAGGAGCGCAAGCACAACCGGAGCGCGTGTCCGAGCCTGCGCTCCGGGCAAGCGCAACGCACGGGCATCAGCCCCAGCGCAGCGGGCACAGGCTGCCGCGATGCAGAGCAGCTGCTCTTGGCCCTAGGAAGCCGGAGCAGGTAAGACCCGGCCGGAGCAGCGGCCCCGCTGCAGCCTGCGCCACCGCAGCGGGAACGCGTCTCTGGAGCCGATCTGGAGGGTGGAAATTGCTCTTTGCTGTACGCAAACATTAACGAGAAGCCGCAGCACGAACCGCTGCGAGAATAATAACAACAACAGCAGCAGCAGTGGCAGCTTCGGGCTGGGCTCGTTGGGCTGCAGAGCTCGGGAGGAGCGACAGCCCCGGGTTTGCGCAGACGGGACGGGTGCTCCCTGCGCCCGCAGCGAGACGGGCACCTCAGCACCCTCGGCAAAACGCCGCTCCAGCTCCGATCACACACCAGGAGCAGCACGTGGGGAGGAGGAAATCAAGGGAACGACAGAGGTTTACTGCAGCCACCTCAGGGCGCTTTGGGTCTGGCCACCTCCCCTGCTGCCCTGTTCCCTTCGCAGCATCCACACACTCCCCACAGACCCGCTCCTCCTTAACGTGCTGCTTTGGGCCACATCCCGTGAGTTTAAAAAAAATCCTTTGACAAAATGCCCTCAGCAAATGTCTCCCAGCCCCTGAACTGCTCATCTCTCACACTAAAAATTAAGCCTGAGTTAGCAGTTGATGCCTGTTTCGGGGAGTCTACTTTTCAAAAAGAGTTCAGAAATGGTCCTCATGGGATTACCTCATTTTATGGCTAGAAGTGGAAAAAAAAAGACATGGAAGTTTAAAGAGGAACTGTTTGGAGGAAAAACAAACATACAAACAAAACAAAACAAAAAACCAGTCTTTTCACTAAAATGGCACAAAAAGGGCTTTTTTTCCCCCTAGGATTTCCTTACATGAGGGCAGGTCTTGGCTAGCCAATTTTTCCCAGAAAGGTCATCAGCAAACGAGGGAACTTGCAGTTTGTGACTCAAGACACACAACACAGGCAGAACGGGAAATGCCTTTACTCACACCATTGACAGGGTTTTTTTTCCCCTCCAATTCATTCCCGACAATTCATTCATGTTTAATCCAAAGTTCCTGCCAAAAATGCAAACAAGCCAACCTGGAGAGTCACCTAGTCCAGTTCCCTGCCCCTGTAAGGGTGCTTGCAGGCAAGGCCAGATTTGATGTTTCGGATGTCAGTCCATGACCCTATCTAGTCCTACAGGAGAAATGGACTTAACCATTGAAAACAGCAGCTTGGACTTACTCAGATGTCACCAAAACAAAACAGTGGTTCATGACTCAGAAGCACAAGGTGGTGGGGATTCTCCTTGCCCCACTGATGCCCTGAACATCCCCGGAGGGACTCCGAGCTCCTTCCACTCCGTGACATCCCCAGTTCCCCAGGCTATGCCACGCAGACGCATCCCTAGGAAGCTCCGCAATTGTTCCAACTTTGGAGGGGAGGCCGTTTCCAGCTCTGCCATGCTGAGGTGGCATTTCTTTGCCCTGCTCGCTGGGCAGAAATGAACCATTTTAAGGGCTCTTCCAAGTCCAAGAGACATCAGAGCAGCTGAGAGAGCCTGGGGAGCACAACAAAGCTGTAACCAGTACCCACCAAGCTCCTGCAACCCTCCTCGTGTGAGGCTTACAGCACTCCAAGGACATTTCTTATCCCCTGACGCAACAGACTCACCTGATCCCGCCAGCAGATTCAATTACAGTCCCCATCGCTTTGACTGAATTCCTAAGTGACGCTCAGTCCCCAGCAGCTGCTCAGAGAGAAGGACCCTGTCCCCAGGCGCCAGGGCTACCCGGACGGAGCTGCCCAGGGGATGCTGCAGCCACGAGTAGAGCTGTCCCCCAAGCCGTGAAGCAGAGGGGACAGTCAGTGTCCCCATTTTTCCCAACTATTTCTCCTTGTTATAAGTGGGAGCTCACGCTGATGCATCTCCTGGCCATGAAGGGCAAGGTCCAGAGCTCTCCAGGGGTCAGTGCTCAAGCTGCAGCAGCTGGGGGGTCCCGGGCTGGGGTGCGTCCCTGCGTGCCATGGCCCACTCTGGGAACCAGCCTCCCCGCCGCTGTTTTTGTTGAGGGAGCTGCCGCTTTCCTGCCAACTCTTACCAAGGGAGAGCACGGTGCAATGGTGCGGCGCTGGCGAGGGGGACGCAGACGGCGCGAGGGGCTCGCTGCGAAGGCGGCACCTTGGCAGACACATTAGTGCAGGTGCCAGCTGGCTGGGGCCTCCCCGGCGCCCCGAGGGACACCGCTGGTCTGGCAGAGCGTGACCACCGCTCCCTGGAGCACAGCGCATCCCGGAGGATACGCAGGAAGGGCCACTGAGACCAGGCGCAGCCGGTCTGAGCACAACCCATCACAACAGCGATGGGAGCACAAGCCTGGCTCTACCCGCTAGTACAAGGTAAATGCACAATAACAACGAACTGAACTCACCCCGGGACCTTCAAAGCCTCGGGCTTCATGACTAAACAACCAAGGGGGCTGTTCTGGTCTCACTGTCACAACAATTTCCCCTGGCACCCATGGGGGCGCAGGGAGATGCCCAGTCCTCTGGGGCAGCTCAGGCAGATGTTGTTCTGCTCTCTTTGAACATACCCTTTCCACCCGCTTCGGCAATGCCATCACTCTGGATGGCACCGCAGCATCAGTCAGACCCTGTGCCGAGCGCTGCTGCAAACAGCCTTGGATCAGCCCAACGAAGATGAAGTTTTCCAGCAGCTCTGTCTCACGGGTCCCCGAGCAGGCACACACCGTCAGTGTTAAGATCTGCTGGGTTTACAGCACGGGGACACAGGAACATGGGGACATGGGGACACAGCTCCCAGCCCCGCTCTGCTCAGCCTGGCCCTTGGCCTCCAATGTTCAGAGCATTGGTTCTAATCCAATTCTAGCAGAGATCCCAGAGGGGAAGTACCTCGGAAACGGGCTCCAGACTACAATAGCTTTTAAATCGTGCAGCAAGCCTCCCTGGTGAAACGGCAAGCCCTGGGAATATCCTGTCCACAAAGCACGGGCAACTGCCGGCAGGTTACGTAACGGCCCGCAGGGCTCGGGCTGGTGAGAAAGCCGAGTCTGCTGCTGTGCTGAGCAGTGCTGGAGGGCCTGGGGCTGCCGCTTCTTTTCCTGCAGTTCTTTTCCTGCAGTGCAGGACACTGGTGGCAGTGGTCCAGATCCTGTTCAAAGGATGAGAGGAGTGAATGCAGCCGAAGAGAACGGGCGTCTGAGCAGAAAACATGCATGGAGCTGCCAGGATGGAGGGATGTGCTCTTCTGCCCTCATGATACCGAGGGAGGTCTCTTGGGACAGGCACTTTTCATCCCTGTGCAGAACCTGAGCGAGCGGGAGAGGCGCCAACGCAGCGAGAGGGCCCTCACGTTTCACGCTGCAGGGCCACCCCGAGCCAGCGCAGCCGGGGTGCCCACAGTGCGGCGCTGGGAAAGACGAGGGAGCCCTTCCCCATCCGCGAGGCCAGGGCCAGCCGCAGAGGCTGCTTGCCCTCTCCCTGCAGGGCTCGGGCTGCCTTTGCAGGCCACCAAGGTGTCTCCATTAGCTTGGTGGACGACAAGTGTGCACGGGAAAGCCCCACTCTGAGACTAGCCAGGCGCAGGGCTCCTCGTGCAAACATCGCTCTGCTGGGCAGGTCCCCTGCCTTTCCCTTCTGCAAACGTCCCTGCCTGCCCCGCGAGCCGGCTCTGCAAGCTGAGCTACGTCAGCGACAGCAATGCGGAGCTCAACGGGCACCGCTTGTATTTGCGGCCTGAAACACCCCTCAGCTCTCTGCAACCAGGGCCAGAGACCCCAGGAGCTTTCTTAAACCTCTCCAACACTTTAATCACAACATTTGAGCTGCTCTTCTTCACAAAACCTGGGAATTGCCACTGCAGAATTGTAGCCACGATAAAGTGTTTTGGAAAGAACTTCTGCTCCGAGAACTCCAGCAAGTCATTTCAAAAACTCAGATTTAGGCTGAGCAGCTTGAAGATGCACAAAATTGGGGCACAGAGCTTACCTTAAGAGTTAAATGCCTGTTCATCTAGTCCCGCGCTGCTGAGTGACCAAAGCGACCGCAGACCAGCCTGGTCCGCTCTGCTGAAGAGATCCGGCCTGGGAGCTGCCCCGGCCCCGGGCGCTGCCCGCGCCGCAGCCGTGGGAAACGCCGGGCTCTGCCCGTCCCTGCTGTTCCTCATCACCCACCCTGGGCAAACACACACGTGCTGGCAGGAGCAGCAGCGCGCAGGGGCAGCTGCGCAGGGGGCAGCCCTGCCGCCCGCCCCGCAGCCATCGGTTTGCAGGCCCCGGCTCAGGCAAAACATGAGCAGAGCGCGGCTCCAATGAAGGGAGGGTGTTTAAGGAGAGCCCTTTTAGCACAGCCGCATGAGCTTCGGCTGCCCTGCAACCTGCGGGACATCATGAGCATGCAGGGTAGGGCTGCGTTTCAGGGACACGCCAGCATTTGGGGACGGCACCTTCAGAAGTTCCTGCGAAGGGAATGCCACAGAGCAAGAGGGGTTTTGTCAGCTTGGAGACATCTTGAGACCACTGCAGCCCAGGGGAGCACAAAGGGAGTCCTGCCCTTACATGGGGCAGAAGCAGAATGGGGAGACACAGGAATGTGCTTTGTCTTCTCTTGATTCGCTTCAAATCAACCTAACAAACTGACAAGGTCAGGCAGCAAGGAGCACATCTAGATGTTCTCTTCTTGATCTCCTTAATATTGACAGATTCCAACTTATTTCTAGCCCTGGCAGCAGAGCCCACTCCACCAGAGCCCTGCACTGGGAGAGATGAACCTAGAAATCCCAGAGGATCTTCCATCTGACTGAAGCACAACCATCGCTCAGCCACATGCTTGGGTGACAAGTAAAGCAGCCCACAAGCCCAACAAATGAGTCAGATGAGTGTTTTTTTTTCCTATCACGAGTCAGAGGAACTTGAGATTGGGCTTCAGCAGAAAGGAGCTCCAGGGCCAGCTTTGTATGCAGGGCTTTGGGTCAGAGAGAGGCTGAGGGACTCACTCCTGAGCCTCCCAAATCGCCCTTCCTTAGAGGAACGGGGCTGGGAGGGACCCAGAGCACGAGACCCCCCTGCAACAATGGGGAAAAAGAAAGGGAAGGGAAGAAGCAACTTCCTCCGCTCTGGCCCGCTGTCCAGACCATCACATCTGGGGTAAGAACAAGTCCAGGATGAGCCTTGCAGTGTCTTTCTCAGAATGGAGGTTGGAGAAGTGATAAAAGCCCAGTTGATGCTGACAGACACTTCAGCTGTGATCCTAATGGAGGCTCATGGACCTGCACAGCCCCAACGCGCCCCAGCCCCATCCACGCGGAGCAGAGGCAACGTTCCTCTCCGCTCCTGCTCCGTGCGGCCTGTCCTGCACACAGACGGATCCACACGGATCAGTTCCACCATGAGAGCCCATGCTCCGATCACCAGCCTCTCCCCACCAAGTCACTGACCTTGTAGGGTTGGGGCATCCAACTCTATTTGCCCCATGACCATATGAAAATAGGTCATTACCTTCCACCTCTCCCTTAACAAGCAAGTCCCATTGCTTTATCAGTGAACTATCCTCCTTATTATCTTCTACTTCCTCAAATTCCAAATCATATTTGCATTTTATCAGGCATGATATACTGTTCTCTACCATGTCAATGATAAAACTTTGGATGGGGTATATCAGGAGCCAAAGTTCCCAAACCTCCCCAGCAGAGCAATTCTCACAGAAAACGCTGCAAGACCAAACAGGCATTTTTTTCTTTAACTATTTATTATGCACCACAGCAGTTTCCTGTTGTTTTACGGTTTTCATGCCAAGTCTGGTGTCGGATCAAGTCAAGTGCCTCTGACGAAGCCTGCTGTAGCTGCAGGCCCCCAGCACTACCAGCTTCATTAATAGCTGCTTTATAAGTTCTTGACTAACCAAATTCCCCTCAGCTGCTCCCTCGTGTTGCGTAGGTTGGATGGCTCCCCGTGGCCAGCCCCTCAGACCTTGTTTGTCACAAAAGCACCCGCCCTGCAATCCTCCAGAGACTCCAGGACAGCACCCAGCAAAGCTCTTGGCAACCCTCCTCTGATGACATGTCCGTAAGTGCTGCCAAATTCATGCCAGTGAAGCTGAACACCTACCAGGTCCCAGCACGTCCCTGGGCATGAACATCTTCTTCAGTACTCAGCTTGCCTATATGGAGAGGGAGGCCCAGTTCCCCCTGCTCTTCCCCTGTGTCACAGCGATGGCCAATGGCACCTCCATCCTGAGGAACACAAGGCACCTCTGGCAGTGAATTTTCCTGTGGAGAAAGCTAGGACAGCTCGAGGGAAGACAACGGAGCCAGGCACATTTACACGAGCCTCAGTATGGCCTCTCACTCTACTAGCGGTTCAGTTTAAAGAGGGTTGGTTCAAAATGTAAACCTGCCAGCAGCTGGGACCCAGCTAGATCCAGGTGGGAGGGTGCTCTTGGGACAGGAAGGGTGCACAGGGGTACCCCAAGGGTGCAGGGAGCACCCAAACAGAGCCCAGGGGCAGGACGGGAGTCCTGGGAATCTCCTGTGCAGAGCTGGGATGTGGGGCCCCAGCACACAACAAGCCCAAGCGCAGATTGACTGCACTGACCTGCCCAGGTCTCTAAGCCTTACAGCAGGCCAAGAAGTTGGAATTGGAAAGATTTTCTGTCGGAGCAATTTCCCTAGAGATAAGCCAGCACCTGCAGATGAAAACTTTCAGAGAAAAGCATCGATTTTGCTAACGTTTTCACAATGAAAAACTTAATGAGCTCTTTGATTTTAAGTCAATTTGGTCTGAACGAGTTGAGTTTGAATCAAAAACTTCTAACAATGCAATAAAACACTGATCTGCAGTTTCCTATCAGTGGGATATTTCCGGATTGGGGAAGGGTGTGAACACAGCCCTGGACCATATTCACATCTCCGTGCCAGCTATTCGCTTCCACAACACAATATATCAGTTTATTGCTGCCTCCCGACAGAACTGTCACCACGGGAGCTGTGTGAGGAGGTGCCCTGCGGGGACCAGGCACTGGGCACATGGGGATGTCACTCTCTAACCCACCAAGTCCCCAGTGTTCAGAAACAGGGGTCCACACCGGACCAGCCCGACACTTCTGGAGACCAGATGTGTTCCACAACCCGCAACAAACCATTCCAATCCACTTGGATTTAAAATGCTGAGGCGAAGCACAGGGTATACCAGGTCTCTACGGGTGAGCATGAATTTTTCTTACATTAGTTGGCAATTAGAAAAATTAGACAAGATTCCAGGTGTACAAATTCTCCATCAGATCAACAGGGGCTGCCTTCACTAGCCTAACTCGGGCTTGCTTCTGTGCTCAGACTCCCACAGCTGCCCTCTCAGCACTAGGAACAAAGCAGGGCTGTGTGTCCCAGCAGGGCTGTGTGTCCCAACTAGAAGCCTGCAGGATTTCTACGGTGCAAAATATTTTGAAATGACAATTTTCCGCACGCAATGGGGCTAGAAGACCCATACTGGGATGTCAGAATCGGCGGCTCCTCTGCTACCCACAGCAGTACTAAACACACTGGCGCTCACCGCAGATGATTTGGGGTAGGAAGCAGCAGCAAGAGCTTCTTCCAACCCCACAGACCCCATAAAGGCAACATGGTGGACCTGCCCGCTAAACACTACAGTGATACGAGTGTTTGAATGACAATGACTGCCAAACCCCAGACCCACAGCATGGAAGAAGAGTTGCTGGGACAGCTCTGGACCAAACGAGCTTTCAGATTGTGTCTCTGTTTCTGCTGGGAGAAGACACTGCCCAGCCTCAGCCCTAAAAGACAGACACCGTATCTTCTCCTGGTCTTCAGGCCTATGAGCAAGGCAGGAAGGAGCTCTTGGCCCGGACGCAGCCGGCGCAGCCCTGCGCGCTGCTGCTGCAGCACAGGGGTGCCCCAGTGCCAGCGTGTTCCACGGCACAGACAACCCTCACCCAGGCAGCAAGGTGCCCACCAGCGCCGGGAGGCGTCCGACACCCCACGGCTCCTCTGCCCTTGCCAACTGGCAGCGATGCCTTTGAAGGGCACTGTCCCTCGACACACTGCTGGCTTCCAGTGCCCTATACCCTGTAACGAAGACATTGTTGTAACGAAGCAGAACACCCCTATACCCTGTAACGAAGGCATTTTTGCTGACAAGTGGCTGTAGGAAAAGGTAAGAAAGAGGGATGCCCTGACTGTGCCGCTCTTCTTAGCGTCCGTGCAAGAGGAAAAGGATGAAATGCTCCAAGCCGGCTCCCAGGATGGTGTCTGACCTGGTGCTGAAGCCCATCTCCGTCCCAGAGAGCTCCACTTGTGCAGGGGACAGTTCCGCCAGCTCCGGGGCCTCTCACTGCAGGTTTCTGCTCTCGTGCTTTAGCCACCAGTAACACTCAGTTTGCTCACTTGCTCCATCCAGCTCCTGCACTGGAATTTTTGGTCATTGCTTCCCTGGAGATCATCCACAAGGGAGGCAGGGCCACCCGTCCTGTCCCGCTTGCTGCTGACTCACCAGCAAGTCCCATTCTCTCTGTGTGCCTCAGCTTACCCTCCTGAGCCACAGCCATCCAGTGAGGGCAAGCCCGGGGAGCCTTAATGGTGAAAAAGGTCTCCCTGGAGCCTAAGGTGGGCAGTGCACTCACAAACACACCAGAACCCTCCTCTCTCCTGTCCTTGACCTAAAGACCCAAGCAAAGCCACCTGCCCGGAGGGCTGTATCCCCCCCAGGCACCAGGGCAGCTTCCACTCCCTGGCTCGGTGGAAACCACGAGGCTCAAGGCCCGTGCACGGGAGGGAAGGGGTGATACCAGGGACATCCTGATCTCCAAGAAGATGAGTCTGAGCACAAGCTGCCCAACCTCACCTGAAAGCTTCGTGCCGGCCAGGCCAGGGTACAAGCGCCCATTGCTGGGGACAGGCATGAGATGGACCTGCTGGTCCCCAGGTGGGGACGCTGCCGCTCAGAGCAGTCTGCTCTGAGGCATTGGGGCAGAGAGCAGCAAGGAAGGGGTCTGAAGAGCCACATATGTGGGACCTTTCCAGCCCTGCTGTCCTCTGCACGGGCGTGTGAGGGGAGGTGGGTAACGCTGGACCTTTGCTGCACAACCACTGAACTCCAACCACAGTGGGTACCACAGGTTTCGATCAGCAGAGTTGAGAGAGACAAGGCCATTTATGCCCATCAGAAGAAAAAAATAAGCATTTCATTACATTTTGTCATTTTGTCATCTTCTGTTAAAGATGA
This sequence comes from Rhynchotus rufescens, assembly GCA_032273925.1. Lineage (NCBI taxonomy): Eukaryota > Metazoa > Chordata > Aves > Tinamiformes > Tinamidae > Rhynchotus > Rhynchotus rufescens. The sequence continues at coordinate 21,188 of JAVCKT010016570.1, forward strand.
GTCTTCTTCTGCCAATATCCCATGAAATTCAACCACTGCTCTTTCAATTACTTCTGTTTAGGAGACCACCGCTTCTAATTGAAGGTCAGCCTCCAAACACATTTTTCCAAACGCAGGAGAAAACACAGCAGTGCCCCACGCCTTGCTGAGGCCGGCCCCGACAATCACCCGGGGCAGCAGGACAACCCAGTGTTCAGGGTGGCCACCACCGCACTGCGACACGCAACGGGCAACCAACGGAGCATGACAGCTCAGAGCAGCACAGCAGACAAGAAAAGGGAAACCTGAGAGGAATTCATCTGCCCAGAGCTACACAGCAAGTCACGCCCTGGCCCGGATCCCAGCTGCTGAACAACTTTCATTAGAAGCATTTTCATCCAACTTTCACAATAGCTCATTATATTGTGGTGCTGCTGAGCAATGTTTGTCTTTCCCCTCAAAGCCCTAGGGAACTTTCCCAGACCCAGATTTCCACCGTAAAATATAAGGCCTTGAAACCTGGAACACAGTAATGTTATTTGAAAACAACATAAGCTCAGAATGCAGTGACAAGGTAGGGCCAGTTACTACAAGCAAGTTTTGCAGCCTCCTTGGCTCCTTCGTGACATAAACACAATTCTACCAGCATCCAAGTGATTGCAAATCTGGTTAGAGCATTCAACCATGCACCATCCGCACGCATTTTTAGATCTGTGATTATTCAAGTCTTTTACACTGAGCTTCCTTATTCTATTTGCTGGTTGAAAATTCAAGTGCTCGACAACAAGAAAAGCAAGATGCCCCCAATAAAATCAGGGCAATTCACAATGAAATCTATCCTCGGGTTAAGGAACCTCGGGGTAAATTACAGGTGAGATGCAGCAAGGAAGTTCCAGCTATGGAGCACGTGGGGAAAGGGGAGAGCAGCCAGGCGTAGCCTCCCGAGTCACAGATTCCTTCTAGCACTTTCTTAGTAATATGTTCTGGTCACAGCCATTTAAAAGGAAGTAAAAATCATTTTAACTTTGTGCCCTTGGTCCAGTCAGGAGGAACCAGAGTTGTTACCACATGCTAAGATCCCACAAAGAAGCAATTCCAAAACCTCTCACTCCTCCAAAACTCTCCACCCTCCAAAACTACTCACCTCTGCAAGGTAAAGGATGCAGAATTTCAGATCTTCTGAACCTACAAAGAAGAAAAATAGGATCAGAATTAAGCTACAACTGCATTTCTCCAAGCAGAGCAACTGGCAGAGGAATTGGCTAAGAGACAACATTTAATGAATATTTATTGTTGTCATCCTACAGTACCAGGCTGCGATCTGGGAATGATGTATGCCGCATCTGTAGGATGGCCCCGGGCTGCACGGGACAGGCTGTGCTTGCATGACATCTCACACGGGCTCGCTGCCCCCTTGGGGATTTTCCTTTGGGTTAATCCCTTAGGAGAAGGGCTCGTTTCCATTCACACCCACCACAGGCTCCAGATCAGTGCAAGGACTAAGGGGAGACAGAGCCCTGGGCCACCTCTCCTGCCTGCCAGGACACCCTCTGGCATTTAGGGCAGGATACCAAGGAAGACTAACCTAGATCCCAGGTCTTCACTCATTCCTTGCTCTTCCCTTCGATAGCTCTGTCCTAGCACCTTTCCTCGGGCTCTCCCTTGGGCCAGTTCCTCCCCGAGGGGGAGCTGAGCCAGGCGCACAGGCGAAACGCAGTGGGTCAGGGAGCCCCAGAAACGAGCACAGAGCCAAAGCCCAAGCGCAGCCAGCAGTGCAGCGACCTCCACATCAGCCCACAGCTTGTGCTTTGGCAGCACCAGGAAGGAACATGGGCTGGAGGCAACGCAATGACCACAGCAGCCAGCCAAAACCCAGCTCAAAATGCAAGAACGTTTCAGCTCGCCTCCCCCTTCCTCTGCTGGCTGTCCTAGGGTTGCTCCACAGGCCGGTTCCTGCAGCCCAGCTCCCCCCGATCCCCAGAGAAGGTTTCTGAGGGTTCTTCTTGGTCTGTGCACACTGTGTGCGAGACACAAGTCTCCTAAGCCACAGGGCAGCCGGCTCCTGTCGCACATCAGCCTCACAGGTGCAGAAGAAGCCGTGACGACTCCGGAGCAGGACATCCCAGCCCAAAGCAGCGGCGGGATCGCTGCCCTCCCCAGCACCACACCCTGCTCCAGCTTTGCCGCTGGCAGCACACGGCACCGCTGGGCTCCAGGCTTCAGAAGCCTTTTAACAACATTATCTCTGCCACGAGATCAGCTCTGCGGGCTGGGCACAGCCGCAAACCCTGTTCCAAGTGGTGTCAGTGCAAGCTCTGCTTCGTTTCAAAAGCCTGGGCTAATGATGGAAACGGGCTCTGCCCCGGCAGTGGAAACACCCCGTTCCCAGAGGGAAAGCAATTCTCCTGCTGCAGGCAGCAGCTCCGAGTCCAAGAGCCGTGACCCACTGAGACGCCCAGCAGGCGCCTGCGGCCCTTCACGGAGGCCGCAGAACACACGAGGAAGGGCAAAGCCTGAGGGCGTTTGGGGATGCCTCTTCCTGGCACCTCTGGGGACATCACAGCCCTTGATCCATCATCACTAGCAGCCCAGAAAGTGTCACTTCCAAGGCACAAGAGCCTGACATCGTCACCACGGGGACCCCGGGCCGCTGCAGCAGAGCCCAGGGAAAAGGAGCTCTTGTGCCTCTTGGGAAGCATCGCTCCGCCAGCAGCGGAGGCCGGGGAAGAGCCCTTCCTGGGGAAGCGCCCAGGGAGGCCGGAGCAGAGCCGGACACCAGCAGAGCAGCCGCAACACCGGTCCCTGCTGCGCTGCTTCAACTGCCCGAGTGCTCCCCGGGATAAACAAGGCCCTGTTCTGCAAACGGGCTCTCTGCTCTACAGCAGTGATGAGCTGCTGCCACCACCGCTGCTGCCACCACCGCGTGTCCTCAGTGCCACCCGCCGAGCGGCCGCTCAGACAGGCCACCCAAAGGTACCTGCTTGGGAGATGCTTCCACTGGAGCCACCTGCCATCCCACCATCGAAACCTTTAACTCGTAGTAGGTTCCTTATTTAAACAACTGCTGTTAGAGGTGGGGGGACATAAAGGAAGCCAGGGTCTCCCCTCTTTGCCCTGTCCCAGAGGCTGGGCGAGTGCCTCTCCACGTCGAGGAGCGATGGGAGGAAGAGGGGAGCAGGCAGCGCTGGGAAGAGCAGACCCCAGAGCCCATCTCAACTCAAAGCAGCTTTGCCAGGATTTCTTCCTGTGGAGCTTTTCCCAGAGCCCACCCAGAGCAAAATGCCCAAAGGAAGTAAGAGGAAAGAGGAAAAGGCCTCACTTGGAGCCACAGCAGGTTGATCCTGGTGCATGTTGACGAAGATGGGTGTTTCTCTGAGTGTAACCTGAGCGGTGCCTGCGCCAGGGCTGCGCTGTGCCGCAAGAGCAGCAGGATGTGGGGGCTCTGTGAGGACACAGGGCTTTGCAGGGACATGTCCCCTCTGCAGCTATGACCCAGGGCTGCAGACGCCCGGGACAGGCTCTTGCACAGTTCTCTGGACAGCAGGAGCCTTCTGTGGCTCTGCCCCCTCCCTAGGCCTACGCAGCCTTCAGCATTTGGGTGAAGAATGCTGGACTTTGGGTCAAAAAGGGGGAAAGGCAGGAATACAGTTCTGCTCCTTCTGCCTCCTCCCCAGGGAGGGCAGTGAGGCCCGTGGTGTGCGCGGGAAGGGGTGGTGGTGCGGGCACAGACTGCCTGCCCCGCAGTGACGGAGCTGCCAAAGAGGAGAGCTGGTGGCAGACGCTCCATAACCACAGCAGCTGGAGCAGCTCCCACAGTCAGAGCCGCGGAGCTGCTGCAGGAGAGGGCAGCTTGCGAAGCTGGCAAGGACAAGTTACCTGTCAGCAGGGTGCCCGTCGGGCTCCCGGCCAGGGAGGGGGCTCCCAGCACCCGGGGGCTCCTTTTATGTCCGAGCGTGGAGCAGGGAGCCCAGGGCCCGTGGCGTGGGAATTCCCACAGCATCCAGCGAGGAAACCCACCCTGCCGCACCGGGCGCGTTGGCGGGCGCGGGGCTCCTCGGCCACGCTCGGCTTCTAAAGCAGGAAGAGGGAGCATTGTAAAGCAGATCGGAGCGACTCGCTGTCGCACGGTGCGGCCGGCGGCAGAAACAGGAAGCCCCACAATGGTCCCCGCGCACCGGAGATGTCTCGATTGTTGTGCTCAGCACAACGCCTGTTCCTATTCACGGCCGTTCAGCCAGGCTGCAGAGCAACTGCAAAGCCCTGCCAAAAAAGGACGGACGCCCTTCTCGGCTTGTTCTCCCCAGCTTTGAAGCACAAATCCGGAGGGCGAGGGCCTGGAAGGCGAGAGGGTGCTGGATTCCCAGGCGCAGCAGCCGCGGGCAGGCTCCAGAGCCCGACGGCACGTGGGAGAAGCTGGCTAAGCCGTTCCAGATGTGCTCTAGCCCAGATGTGCTCCGGCAGCAAGGAAACACATGTGTTGCAGCCGCTCATGGCATCCAGCTGCCCTGAGCTGAGCAGGCACATCCTGGCGCCAAGCCCCTGGAAAGCAGATTCCTTGCAGTGGGCAAACAACAGCGGGATTACACAGCCGCCCTTGGGAGCGGCCAGGACCCACATGCGCTGGCCCAACCAAAGTGCTTTGGGACTAGACACTGCCCAGGAAGGGATAATTTCTTTTGTCCCTTTCTTAGAAAAATACGCACTTGGAACAAGCTCAAACTCCCACGCTGCTTCACCGGCTTTTCCAAGTATTTCCATGTCACCTCCCTGATCGAGCATCTGCCTCTACATAACAGAGCAGTGAATGAGTTTGGGAGCAGAAGCACTGCTGGAAATGTGAGATAGCAGCTGCTGAGCAGCCCGTGGCATCCAGGTGCCGAACGGCAGCACCGCAGATGCCCTGACCAGCAGCCCCTGAGCAGGAGGGGCTCCCGGAGCGCCACAGCCGCACGCAGAGCACCCAGCGACACTGCAAGTGCCACGGGCCCCTTCCGAGCACCTCACAAAGGGGAAGGGGCAACACTAATGCCATGAAGCACTTCTCTGGGAGAATCAGCCCTGCTCTGGAATAAGCCCCATCAGTGGGGAGCACAGGCTGAGGGCCACAGGACTGTCCCTTGCACAGAGATGCCAACTCGTACAATCATGGAGGAATTCAGGGTGGAGGGGGACTCTGGAGATCTCTAGTCCAGCTCCCTTGCCCAAAGCAGGTCCAAAAGGAACAAGGAGCACCAGGCTGTGTCCAGTTGAGTCTTTAACACCCCCAAGCACAGTGATCCCATAGCTCACTTCAGGATTCAAACACCCCCACAGAAAAAAAGTAAATGGTTTTGCTCACGTCTAAGCAGAATATCTCAGGTAGGACCCTGATCCAGCAACATCCGATACCTGTGGTCCAGGAGAAGAGCTCCAGCCCCTTGCTGCAGCAGTCGAGCAAACATGTGCAGCCAAACAGACCGACTGCACCAAGGAAGGAACAGAGCAGAGCTGGGCCGAGGCCAAGAGGAGCCGCCACAACAAGAAACGGGATGTTGTGGAGCCGCCTTTCTGTTCCTCATTTGACCCTCGAGCAAAGAGCACCCTTCACGTCACCTCAGCGTTGCACCTTCAAATAAACCAATCCTGAGCCATTCCCCCGCCCCTTGGGAGCTCCCCAAACGCACCCGGGCTCCAGGAAAGGCCCGTCCAAGGGGAGCGGAGCTCAGGCCAGGCCGCCGCGGCTCCCGGAGCCCCGGCTTTGCCCTTGCCGGGGGCAGGGCCGCCCGCGGCGCGGAGGGGAGCGGGGCAAGTAAAGGTCGGCGCGGCCGCGGGCAGCCTCTCTCGAGGCAAACCTCGAGCCTTCACTTCCCTTTCCCCCGCAGCAGCACCGCGCTGGCGGGCCAGGGCGAGGGCAACAGCCCAGCACACCAAGACATTCACAAAAATCCCCCAGACTCCGCTCCGACCACGGGAACGGCTCTCCCGAAAGCCGGCGCTCCTTGAGGCCTCCCAGGAGATGGAGCTCGCGGGAGCAGCTGAAGACAGGGATGGGAAGGGTGATGCTGCACCCCATGGGGGTGACTGGGCAGCACTGTCACCACTGGAAGTGACTGGGTGCTGGGGCGCTGTGCAGGCCAGCTGGGCTGCCCAGAAACCCGTTTGCAAGCAAAACAGGCAGACAACATCCCCCGAGGCTCAGCGGCTGCCAGCACTCACCCTCCTGGAGCTTGACGCTCTGCAGGTAGAGAGGGTTTCTCAGCACGTTGCAGCGGCCCGGCTCGTCCTCCTTCGTGAAGAGCAGCAAGTCGGAGTAGACAAAGAGAGTCACCTGGAGGGCAGAACACCAGCAGAGAAGCCATGAGAAAGGCGTCTTCCACCACAGAGGCAGCGTCCTCTCGAGGCGCCCTGCTCCGAGGAGGTGCAGCGGCCATGAGCGGCAGACCGGGCACCCCGGTCCCCCGAGGTCCCCGCCAGACCGTCCCTGCCGCTCGCAGCTGCCTACCGAGGGTCACGAGTCCCGTGACGGGAGAGGAACCGGCCCGCGGCGCGCGGCGCGCACACCAGCTCCCTGCTCCCCGCGTCGCTTCCCATTTACATAAGTTGTAAATCAGAGGAGCGGGAGGAGTGAACGAGCTGCTGATTAAACCTAATACGTGGAAGTGGCAGCCTAAAAGTGACGCTCATCTCCCCACACATAGTCACTAAGGAGTGTCTTGCTGTTCTCATGCATGATCCCCTTTAGCAAAGGAGTTTGGCTTTAAAAAAAACAAACAATAAAATTATAATAATGTGGGCAGTTGCAAAGAGAAAACTTGATACCCTTAAGCCACTTCAATGGGTGGAAAGCAAACACTGAGCTGAGTTTCTGCCCAGCTCTGTGCTTAAATAGTGACTCAAGTGTCCTAGGAAGTGGGAGAGGAGCTACGCCAGAGCAGTGGCATTTGCTCCCAATGCAAAAGGAAGATTTTGTTCTCCTCTGGCTCTTGAGTGTGGTCTCTCATATAATCACTACATAAATAGAATCTTAAAATGAGAAGAAGCAGCTCCTCCACTTTACTGGTGATCCTTGACCCAGAAGCCTCCAGGGAGCAGGTGGACACTCGTGGCTGAGTTTAGAGCCTGTTCTGTCCCTAGGCAAAAACTGTGGGCATAGAGCGAACCAAGGCTTAAGAAGATGCCAGGAAATCGCTGCAACCTGCCGGTGTCCTGGGTCCCCTGCAAAACATCCAGCCAAGCACATCTCAAAGCACGGGAGCACACAGCTGCCCTTAACCACGAGTCCTCTGGATGCTTCCACCACCTCCCAGAGCAAAGCGGCAGAGATGCTGCCACCAGGAGCTGCAGCTGTAAACGGGCGAGCAACCATCACGGAAGTTTCACGGCCAACTTGTAGAAACTTGTTCTCAACAGCAGAACAAATCCAGCATCTGAAGGGCTTCCCAGGGACCCAGGCAGCTGGCGCTGCTGCCACTGTCACCACCAAGGCACCCTTTGAAAGGTGACTTTGCTCAGGACAGGGACTGAGTCATTGTTTACGGGGACGCACTGCGGGTACAGCGTGTCTCCATGCCCAGCGCCAACGGGCACGTGTCAGAAGGACGAGCCGGGCAACAGCTTGTCATGCAGGGCTGAGCCTTACATCAGGGTGGCAGCATCTAGCTTTGAAGCCAAAAAATCAAGCCTTTGGCATAAGACTGCTCCTAGCTGTGCAGATTTGTCTTTGTGGGGTTCTTAATGAGCACAAAGCTACCAGCATAGCGTTAGTAGGCAATTAAGTCTGGGAGTGTCCCTTTCTGTCTGTATTATTTGGAAAATCCCTTCCTCTGCACTCAATATTCTGTTGGCCGAGTTCACCGTCTTCCATACTCTTGACCTTGTTATCAAGGCAAGGAATAAGAAAACTGAAACCACACTATAGACTTTCTCCCATGCCTGTGTTGGTCCAAGAGGTTTAGCTTGCGGGACACATCTGGTCCTGTTCTGGTGCCCTCAGCCTCGAAAAAGAGATGCTCAGGGATTGCATGAACAGCAAATCACTGGGGCAAAGGAGATAAAAGCATAACCAGCAAGCAAAAAGAGCAGAAATGAAGAAAAGAAAATGCAGAGAGCAGCTGCACACCTAGCATGCAAGGAAAGTAAAAGGGAAGGGAAAAAGAAGAGAAGGGGCAGGATAAAAAGGAATACACAGCAAGTTCCATCTCCATATGAGGAAGAACTTATTTACTGTGGGGGTGACAGAGCCCTGGAACAGGCTGCCCAGTGAAGGTGTGGAGTCTCCTTCTCTGGAGGTCTTCAAAACCCTCCGAGATGCCACCCTGTGCCACATGCTCTGGGTGTCCCTGCTGGAGCAAGGGGGTTGGACTAGATGATCTCTAGAGGTCCCTTCCAACCTTAACCATTCTGCAATTCTGTAATGGAAAACATCCCTTCAAAATCAAGTAGATTTAAAAGGGGTATATGGGAACACAAATGCAAGAAGCATTTCCAGATAACTGTGCATTAATGGGAAGACAGGAAGGACAGAATGTAGGATGGGGAAAGATAAAAACACAGTCAGTGCTTGGGGGGGAAAAGCAAACAGCAAGACAAACGGACTCTTCTGCAAACAGAGGTAGGCACATCTCTGCTACTACTGTTGCTGCAAAGTTCCATCACAGGACGGAGGAGACAATAATCATGCCCTGTGGAGAAGCTAACACAAATATTAGGGAAAGCTGGCCTGAAATTCAATCTTGCAAACAAAGTACCTTCACATTTGTGCTTAAGAGTTGGTAACTTTCTCCCAATCCCTTCCTCTTCCACACACCTATGCACACAGACAGTCATCCCCATCGATGTCAAACAGCAGTTCAACAGTGGAGCCAGCAACACGATGGGTCACTGCAAATCCAGCCCACTTGTCCCAGTGTACAGCAAGAAAAGGCTGACCCAGTGTATATTTTCTGAGACAGTCTCTTTCTGTAGTAATAGCTTCACAGTCGTGCTTGGAAAAACAGAAAGAACAGGGGATCCAAAGAGAAGCAGAGACAGGTCCCTTATGACAAACCATTCATATAGGAAACGACACCATCCTTTTGATTCTTGCACTGCTGGCCAGACAGCGTTACCCGCAGCTGGCTACAGCAAGCCCATAAGCCTTGGTGGAGACCACCTAGACAGGTGTCCTTCCTAGGACTCATCCATGCACATTCTGATCAAATTATCAACATGGGATTCTATACCAAGAGGAAGGACCAGGTTGCATCTGCAAAGTTCATGGGTCCCCATCTACTGGACTGAGCTAAATGGGTGAAACTTCCTGATTCTTCCTCTATAAATCAGATATTCCAGATCCTGAATTATTCTTTTAACTCTCTTAGGAGCTCATCAAAATTGTCAGCATCCGGTATTAAGCAGACATCACTACTGGATCGATATGGAGCTAGCTCCCATATAGAGGGTGGTAAGAGCCAGCCCTTTATATTTCTGCTCCCCTGGTCATTAGCCTCTAAGTGTTATTAGCTTTCTCAGCCACAGCTGTTCCCATCGGCAGTTTTTCACTTAGCTCTCACTGAGACCACAAGAACATGAGCACGTGCTCAAACGCTATCAGCTTACCACCACTTAGTATCTCAACACCAAGGTGGCAACCAAGCCCTGCTCTAACAGAAGTAGTCTAAGCTTTGCAGGGGGGGGTGCAGTGCACATGTCCCAAGCACGGCCCTTCGGTGATGGGCACCACCTTCTAAGGACATGAAGGCTTCAGCTGCCAACCTTGTACCTCACCCTGACTGAACAGCATCAAGTATTTTACTTTCTTGAACGTTAGGGGCTCTGCAGCAGCACACACACCTCTGCTCGCACACCGGCAAGAGCAATGGCTTTACAGCAGGAGCAACATGCATGTGGTGTCACCCAATTTAAAAGTGAAGGAGAGAAGGGCACAAGGGGAAAAGAGAAAAAGGACCAAGTGGGACTTATGAGGAAAAAAGATGAGGAAAGTGAAGGTTTCTAGTATTTGCTCTCAAATGGAGATGTCTAAAAAAGACAGAGAATGGCATCTTGAAGCATTGTGCCATGGGGTTGAGTTTTGGTCAACCCAGTGGGTTTGCCAAATCCAGCGACCCCACTGAAATAGGGGAGCCGAAACCACAGGTGCTAGGATCTTGTAGTGCAACACGTGCAATGAGAGAGAAAAGGCTGACGTCCTGCAGAGAGGGGCACAAAGCCCAGGCATAAAACCTGTCCTTCAGACTCCTCACAGATTTGGAAGCTATCAAGGTTCAACGGAGAATCATCCTGAACTAAGAGGTCAGAGAAGAGAGCAGAGGGCACCACTGTTCATGTTGAAAAGATACCTTTAGGTGTGGGAAGTTGCCTCCAGGTACATCAGAGACAGACTGAAAAGTACAAAAAACATCTTCAAGAACTTGAGCAAAATGGCCTTCATCATGCTCGTTCCTCTGGCACTTCACATGCTGGAGGGATTTCAGAGGGCCATAAAAGTGGGAATTGCCACAAAGTCTAGACAGGATGTGATTAAGTCCTGAATTAGGATTGCCCCAGAGGTAAGGTCAATGAGAGGACAGATCCTGGCAAGCCTCCAGAGAGACAGGTTCGCTCCTTCAGGAGATGAGAGAGTTTGTTCAAAGACATGGTTGCAGTGCCTGACTTGGAAATTGCCAAGGGGAACGAGTCTCATCTTTAAAAAATGCAACAAGATCTTCATTTCTAGCCACTTGTACCTGAGATCTCTCTTGAGCAACTTGAGCAAAGATGAGTAACAACTAGAGAGCAGTCTTGCAAACCACAGGGGAAGCAGTTCAGTACAGGAGAGGCGGGATGAAAAGAGCAGTGGGAAAATGGAAAGCCACATGGAGCAAGGACCTGTCAGAAACGAGGAAGAAAGGGCTCATCAGAAACAAAGCACCTCTGTTCAGGAAGCAGAGAAGGCTGGCGTGGCACTGAGCTCAAGGCGGATGAAAACAGAAGTCACAGCCCTTCAGCACCAGGGAAACTCCACTGTGGTCAGGCCACATCAGGTCTTGCTGGCTTCAAAAGGTTAGGTTCCCCATCTCACAGCTCTTCAAGACTAAAGCAGACACCCTTGCTGCCCGAGATAAGGGACTTCTCTGGCTTTCCAAAAGGATATCCAGGATGTGTGGCTTGGCTTTCTCCTGCCTGTGGTGAATCACATACGGTGTCACGGTGGGACTTTGAAAGCTGCAAAAAACCTGGTGTATATGTCCCACTTTTGTTAGATGCAACATCTGCTGCAATTAATGCTGCACCACCCCAGGTGTATGCTGAGGGAAAGGCTCCTGTGTTGCAGAGCAGATGCTGCTACACGCTCAGTCCCATTCCACCCATCCATGACTTCTTGCCTTGCCCATCTGCCAGGCTTACACAGATATTACTGCATGAGGCCACCATCCTTCTCAAATCCTGTCTCATGCTGCTGGCTGGTCTACACCATCTTCCCTTTCCAGGTGATAATTCCAGGAAGGAAATTCTCTTCCAGCCTCATGCCTATCCTTAAGTGATCAAAGTATTCATAAGCAAGCAGAGACCCTGCCACATCCTTGTTCTGATCCTTTCTACGTCTGTTTCTCCAAAATGTCTGTTATGGCCCTTTGGTGACATAAAGAGCAGCACACCTCCTCCAAACAGACTTATACTGAGATTCTCAGTAGGAATATCCCTGTACACACACGTGTTCCAACCAGGATTAAAATCACATTAGAATCACACATATTTCACATTTGGTTGCTTCCACAGACCTCTGAATCTGACCTGAAGGCAAGCAACTCCAAACAACTCAGCAAAACCAGCCTCACTTCAACCTGGCCACCATATTTTCAAGCCATCCCATTTAAGCACAGCTGCCCTACACAGCTAAGTGTTTATTTGATTTTTCATTCTCAGGGGTGCCTAGAAGACCCTAAGCAGTAAAGAAAAGCAGGACAGACAGGGAAGAGTTTTATTTACAGATTAGAGAAAAGTTTCCAAATGGATACTGAATTTTTCATGCACTTGTATGGGAAATTAAATAGCAAATCCAATCATAAAGAGGGATTAAGTACATGTTGAAAAACAGAGAGAGGCGAGTCATTAAACACAACGCAGCCTGGGACTGTTTTGTACCACTGGTGAGCAGTAAGATTCTTCTGTCAGCCACACAGAAGGTGCAACACAGAAGCTAAGTTTAGTTAGGCTAAAATTATTCTATGGCTTTATGAAGACAACACGTTATTCTGTTCAGTCCAACTAATTGCCCTTCCAATAATAATGCCACAAAACTGAAAGGCTTTTGGATCAGAGATACAATCTCTTTCAGGAGCTAAACTTCTAAAAAGCCCCATAGCCAGTTCTGTTCCTAGGTCTCTGAACTCATCCTAAATATCCCTAAGCTTCCCTGGCTCCTCATCCCAGCACCAAGTGGGCAGGTCTGCTGGAGGTCTTAGCTGCTAGGCTGTGGCCAGCAAGCATTTGCCACACAGAGCCTCTTCTTGGGGAGCATAAAGGAGGTGAAAACAAAGCAGCTAATTTCTAGCAGTGAAGAGTTTGAGCATTTATCTTATCCCGTGATAAACCAGTTAGTTTTTTTCTGAATATCTCATTAATGAAGATACTGCTAAGTAAAGTACTCCGCTCCTCAAGATAATACTTGAGGCTGCAGTGAAGTGTGTTTAGAAAGTATCAGGTCAGATAGCACAGAGAGAGCCTTACCTGTATGGTCTTGTTTCTGCTCTCATGAAGGAGCAGCTCCTCTGACAGCAGCAGAGTCCGGGCTGGGTTGCAAAGAT
>JAVCKT010016573.1:0-12781 GCA_032273925.1 Rhynchotus rufescens
TGACAAGTCAAGCGGGTCGGTAACCTCAAGTTTAAATGTTGATAGGACTTTTAGCCAAGTCTAACTTGACTTTTGTGTGTAATAGTTATGATTCTGCAAATTTGTCATGATAGTTTCTAATTTCAAAGAGTAATTTGTGTTGGGCTCTTCATTCAATTATGTTCCTTTTCCTCCTGTTTTCTTCAGCTAAGTTAACCTCTTTGTTGTTTGTTTCTTGTTTCCGGCTCTAGAGATCACATGGTCTTCTGAAGAAGTCATGGGTAGCTGTTGTAGCTGTCCAGATAAAGAAACTGTCCCAGATAACCATCGAAACAAGTTTAAGGTAAGAGACTGACTTCGTGTGCTGTGAATTATTTTGTTATTGTTATTATTCTGGAATCCTTTCATGCCGTCAGTGTCAGAAGCTCTTTAGCCAGGTTACGTTTGTTGTGACCTTTGGATCTTCAGGGGAGAAAAGCAGCCCAGTGTTTTCACGCTCACTCCATTCCAAGGGCTGGGGCCCCGTTCCGTGCGTCACTTCTGGGAGGTTGTGGAGCTCCTCAGCCTCATGGAAAAGCCGTTGCACAAGCGTGACCCTGGAAGCAGGGTCAGCAATGGGAAATTGAGGAGTGCTCATTTGACCTGAAGCTCACTATTGATAACAGCGTTTTGAGAGTTTTTATTTTCTTTACTGGAGGGAGTTTCCTGCACAGTCTGACTGTGGGATTTCCAGGCTTGTGAACACTTGGTCCTGGGCTTACCATGAAGCTGCTGAGGGGGCAGTGGCTTTAGGCAAACACCTTTGCATAGGCACACAAGTCAAATGTGCCTCTGTGACTTGGCAAAGGAATGTGATGCTTCCACAGTGAGAAATGACTCATGCCTTGCCTTAGGGCAGTGCTCAGTTGAGCTTTAAAATCCACCATGGGAATTTCTGAAAATGTTTGGTACTAGCAGTATGAGAAGTGGATGGATAAAATATTTTCTTCTGCTTTCTTGCTTTTCATGCTTTTGATATCCCTTCTTGCAATGAGCTTGTTTTTTTCTTGGAGAATTTCTCTGAGTGGCTCTCTGATTTAGCAGCGGGGGAGAGAAGATGAAAGAATGTAATTTGTAAAAACTGAGGAAAATTGGCATAGGCTTCAGTGGCAGATGATACTTGTCCTAATTCTTTTTAATTAACTAGATTTCAAGTTGAAAATGTCTCTTTAAGGAGTAAAATTAGTCAATATGATAAGAAAGAGTTTTGTAGCCTTTCTTTTGAGTAGGGAAGAAACCCATTAAAAGCAGGATTGCTAGATAAAACACATATGGGGGAAAATACTCATTTTTTTCCAAATTCCATAAAGGATGTAGAAGACTTCCAAATTGTGTAGAAGCAGAAGGATAAAAAGTTTAAACTTGCTACATTTCATGATTATTTTGTGCAAAACACATGACGTATTTGAATTATTTGTTGACATTTAAAAGGCAGGAAATAACCTAAACCAGCCTGGTGAATTCAGCACAGTGCAAGGCTCTACAGGTGTGTGAGGGAAGTTTTATTTTCGGGTGCCACCTTCTTTTTCATTTCCTTAATCAACTGTGAATGGGGTTACGTGACAAAGCAAATAGTTGCAGATAGTTCTCTGAATTTAAATAATTTCAGATAGTTCAAATAGCTCTCTGAAGGATTTATAATTTGAGGTTTATGCCATCCATATGGAAATGCTAGAATATGCAGTAGAGGAAGTTTTAAAAATGAATCTTTTTATGAATATTTTTCTCACCTCAGATCTTCCAATAGTATTTCATAGTCTTGTTCATACTACTTTTAAATATGTAATATTTTAGTCCTAGGTTGGGAGAAGCAGAGGAGAAGCTTTGGTGAAATTTTCCAAGCTTTCACTCCATGAATTCTAACTCGGATGGTAGAGCAAACAGAGGGCATCAGTGAAGCATTGAGATAATATGGGCAGTATTACTGCTGAAAAGAGTGCTTACCTAATGGTATTTAACTTTTCCTCCCTAGGTTATTAACGTAGATGATGATGGTAACGAACTGGGTTCTGGCATAATGGAACTTACGGACACAGAACTGATTTTGTACACCCGGAAACGGGACTCAGTAAAATGGCACTACCTCTGTCTGCGGCGCTATGGCTACGACTCCAACCTTTTCTCTTTTGAAAGTGGTCGAAGGTGTCAAACTGGACAAGGTAGGTAGAAATTCTGTCTATAAAAGATTTTTAAAACATGCCTAAAAAAAGAAAAGGTCTTTTTGCCCTTCTTTGCGCAAGGGTTTAAAGGATATCGTTTCATATGAATCTAGTTTCTGGAAAAAAGTAAATTACCATGTGAGGGGAAGATGGTGTCTTGGTGAGTGGCTGGCATTAGGAGTAGAGTCTTAAAGCAGATTAGCCTTAAAGAGAGGATTGGAATAGTTTGCTCTTTCTGGCACTGCAGGCCTTGAGCATTTTGTGCTTGTACATAGTGACGCTTCTGGTCAACTTTGAAGGTGGCTTTGATAGGAAAAAAAAATCCTAGGCTTTCAGGGAATGGCAGTGGAAAAGGTGGTGTAACCTGGGAAGTGGATATAGCCTTGGGAGTGTGGAGGGGTTGTCTTAAGAATAGAGAAGTCTTTGAATTACACACAATCTCAGAGTGGTTGAGGTTGGAAGGGACCCGTAGAGATCATCTAGTCCAACCCCACCCTGCTCCATCAAGGACACCTAGAGAGCTGGTGGGATCTAGATATTCCCACACTGTTACTGTCTTGAATAATGTTTGGGTGCCATCCTTTTCCTAAAGCAAATACTACATCCATCTATATCAGCAACATCATACTTAAATCTTGATATATTTGCTATGAAGTGTTCAAACTCCAGCTGGGCTCAGTTATTTTCCAAGTGATGCTAAGTAGAAAAAGATGGTTACGTTTCCAGTTCCCAGATCGTGGCCGGCTTTTGGCCAAGATGGGTCCTCCTGAAAAGAGGATGATGTTCTTGATCCTTCCTCACTGCAGCACTTGGGGAGGAAATAGCTGTATTTGCTGGGGTCTGAGCAAGGTGATTCTGCCCTCAGTTTGCATCTTCCCAGCACACAGTGCAGCTGAGCACAGTAGGCCTTCTTGCATGTGGATGCTTTGTGAAATTAAAGTGCATTTTTAGTTTGTTAATACTTATCAACTGCAAAATGATTGATACTGATCAAAATACTAGGAAATGCTAATAATTTATTTTAACTTCCTTCTTAAAACAAAACAAAACCACCTGGTTATCCTCATTGCCTCAGCCGAGGTGAGGCAGTTATTTTAAACTGGCAGGGTTTAAAAGGCGTTCCTGGTTCTCTTCCTTTGTCCTTAGCATTCCTCATATTTTGGTAGGACAGCTGGAGGAGAAACAGAGATTTATTCAAGTGTTACAGTATACTCTGTACTTAATATAATTTTCAGATTTTAAAAGAGAAAATCATGAAGGCCACTGAAAGAAAATGTGCTTTAGTTGATTGTTCAAGTTTAATTCATGTTTCTTTAAAATTTGTAGCATAGCTACAAATGAAATTCAATTGAAAATACTGTTTTGAACGTCCGCCCTCTTGGCCTTTTAGCAAGCGTGAAGAATCTCCCATTGAATCAAATTGACTTCTCTGCCTCCCTCCCATTTGTTTTTTTAATAGGGAAGATTAAGGGGGAGCAGCAACCCTTTCCTCCCTCTTTTGTTTCTCCCTTTCCTTATGTAATATTGCTGTGGATATTGAGAAAAGGAGGAAGAAATCTGGCAGGAACTGCTGGCCCTGCTGCCTGTTGCAACGGGACATTGTCCCCGAGCCCTGGGGACACTGCACTGGGTTTTGTGACCGCAGTTGCAAAACTGGATCTTCAGCTGCGGAGACGACAGAGCGGGATTTTCTTTCGGGAATACACCGAGTAGCACCCAGGAGCTCTTACTGGTTTACTTTAGTTCATGGTCTTGTCTGTGTTCGGTCAAGTTTGTGTTTTCTCTCAAATTGAACATATGGAGGTACCAAAAGGCACAATACTGCCGTTGTGCTAGGTTCAGGAATCCTTAAGGACGTGATTTTGGGAGCAGAGATAACACACGTAGAGAACCCGGAGGAGTTGATATGTTGCTGTATTTCCTGAGCGACAGATGGTATTGATTCTTAGCATGAGTGTAATAAAGAAAAAAACTGAGATTTCACTGAGGTATTTTTTTTTTTACACTCTCAATTCACCTTATATTTTAAAGATTTAGCAATCTGAAAGCCCCTCACTTTCTGAAATGTTTTTATTTTTAACAAAGGAGGCAAAGCCAGCTGAATTTCTCGGAAACAAATCGGGGGCTTTTTAAAGCTTGTAAACCTGGCTTTTTTTAGTGTTGGTGGAGCAGTTATTTTGTCCATTAAAGCTGAAATATCCAGGGCGGATTTGGGGCACGCGGGAGGAACTATCCCCAGAGTATCCCAGTGCCCACAGGATGCACAGCTGGGCGTCAGCCCCTTGGCATGGTCCCACCTGGGGTCTCACCAGGCTTTGCCACGTGGAGCCTTCCTGCTGCTTCTCCTCTCACTCTTCTGTGTCCTTTAAAAAGAAATATAAAGATGCTGGCTGCAACTGCCTACTAACAACACGAACTTCGAGCCGTAGTTACAGCAGCAGGTAGCTGTTAGGGAGCAGTGTTTTAAGCCTGTGCCACGCATTGTAGACCACGAGCCCATGCAGACCCGTTTAACAAGCCTGTCCACTTTAACTTAATGCCTTCCCTGGAAGAACAACCCAAAGCTGTCACTTGGCTGCTGGGGGTAAGTCGGGGCGTCCCCGCTCTTCCCGGGCAAAGCGGCACGATACGCGGGCAAAGCGCTCGGTATCGCTGCTGCCTTTGTGCTCCGTGTCTCCCCTCCGGCCCCAGCCAGCTGGTTTGGTGCTGTCTCTTTCACACGCTCGCTCCTACGACTGGCTTTGCGTTTTTATCTCCCGGCAGAAACCTCGACCTTCACCCCGTGTTTGGATCCTTCTTTCCTGATGTGCTGGCGTCTTGTTTTTATGGCAATTTAGTAGAGATCCGGTTTAAAAATGTGATCTTGTAGCACCAAAGTTGTTTCATTTAGTGTTTATTTATTTATTATCTATTTAACAGGCCTCTTAAAAGTGTGTTTAAAAAAAAAAAAAAAAACCTTTTTTTCCCCCTTTTGCCTCCCCATTTAGCACTCAGATTTAAGGCTCGTTTTATAGTTGAATCAATTTTTCTGTTCCAACTTAACCTCCTGTGCATGGAAATTTTTTCTTCTGTCAACACTTAAGAGTTTCACTGTATTTTTGTGTGTTTTGCTGGGGGGAAAAATGATGTATTTCCTTCTCTAACAGGTGTTCATTGTGTGGATTCTGGTTCTGTTCTGTAAATTTAGCTATGTTGTGTGACACTTAAAAGATTTTTTCTTTTCTTCTGTATTTATAGGAATCTTTGCCTTTAAATGTGCCCGTGCAGAAGAGCTGTTTAATATGTTGCAAGAGATAATGCAGAACAATAGCATAAATGTGGTAGAAGAACCAGTAGTAGAAAGGAATAACCATCAAACTGAGTTGGAAGCTCCAAGAACCCCTCGAACGCCTACCAGTAAGTGCGGTTATACTGCTGAATGGCATGGGCTAGTTAGCTTTGAATTAGATTGCTTTAATTACTTAATGCAAATTAAATGCTATTTTCAGCTGGGAGGTGCACGGCCATTAACACGTGTTCTTGAGATACTTTCTGAGGATTCTTGTTCCCAAACATGAAATCTTGGGCGTAAAACTGCTGGAGTCAAATTCTCTAGCTTTCAAACCTGCTCTTTGGGACCTTGAGCTTTCCTTAAGAGCACTGCTTCAGTGTGTGCTCAGGCAGTTGCTTTATAAAAGACCATCATACTTCTCTTTAGCAATGTGCAGAAATGTCAATGCCAGGCAGAGCTCCAGTCTTTTTGTTAGGAAAGCTGTAATGGTCCGGGCACATGTGCCGTGGGCTTGGAACCTCTATCTGGGTCTGCATGGATGCATAGGTGGAACGAAGCCCTTCCAAACTCCCAGGGGATTTCAGGTAATCCTAGGAATGCAGTGGTGCCCGACAGCTGGAATTCCTGCTCACTGAGGACGAAACAGAAGTTTCAGGAGATAAGTTCCTGGGTTTAGGAAGCATGTTAATGGTAGGAAAAGTGGTCAGGTGGGAGTTTATTGGGAAAACTGTGGGTTGTAACATGTGGATTTCAGTGGGTACTTGGGACGTGTTTCCCAGTGAGCACTGGGATCTTCTAGGCTGGTTTGCTTTTGCCTTTCCTTGCCTCCAGCAAAGTTGAGCCTTTTGACTGTTGAGAACTGTTTTACATATTCTGATTTTCTTTTCTTTTTGAAATTTGAAGATGACGATATAAAGCACTGTACTCATATGCAGTAAAATGTGCCTATTTTAATATGTTTTGCTTGTTTTCTGATTGAATCAGCTCCCGGGTTCAATGCACAAAGCCTACCTAACGGCTATCCCAGATATCCATCTTTTGGAGATGCTTCCTCACATCCCTCCAGCAGGCATCCTTCTGTTGGCAGTGCACGCCTCCCCTCTGTCGGTGAAGAGTCAACGCATCCTTTACTTGTAGCAGAGGAACAAGTGGGTATTTTTCTTCTTCCTTTGGTATAATTCATGTTCAACATCAGCTCAGGTTTTTAGGCTCGCTCTGTATGTTTGCATTTTCAGTTGTGTTGTTCAGCATCGACTGCATTTTTTTCCTGTGTGTAAATTAGCTCAGAAAATGAAATTATACGTTGTAAGATAATTTGAAGAAGAGGAACTTGTAAAGTTGTGAAATTTCGTCAGGTGGACATTGCTCCTTTTTCTTTTATTGGACAGCTACAAAAGGGGCTGGCTCTGTCTTCTCTTTAACCATCTATTAAGTTGTCGACAGTACTTAGCTCGCTCCTTAGCCCCCTTAGGAAGGTGGGGAGCAAGAAGGAAGGAAATTAAGAAAAAAGAAATGTAGCTAGTATTGATTTTTAAAAAAAAATTCTTTAACCCTTCTTTTAGGTGCACACTTATGTCAACACTACTGGGGTGCAAGAGGAAAGGAAAAACCGCTCGAGTGTGCATGTGCCGGCAGAAGCGAAGCTCCCAAACGTGGAAACGAATAAAGCGAAGGAGGATCAGGTGTGTACGGATGACAGAGATGCTCAGGTTCTCCTCGAGCCTGAAGGAGTCAAGTTTGTTTTAGGACCAACGCCTGTGCAAAAGCAGTTAATGGAAAGAGAGAAACTGGAGCAACTTGGGAGAGACCAAGTTGGCGGCAGCAGCACAAACAACACGGAGTGGGACACCGGGTACGACAGCGACGAACGTAGAGAGACGCCGTCTGGTAATAAACTGGTATATGAAAATATCAATAGGTTATCAATCCCTAGTGCCTCCGGGGTCAGGAGAGGTCGTCTGACATCGACCAGTACCTCAGATACCCAGAACATTAACAACTCTGCACAGAGGAGAACTGCCTTGTTGAACTATGAGAACTTGCCCTCGTTGCCTCCCGTTTGGGAGGCTCGCAAGCTGAGTAGAGATGAAGATGACAGTTTAGGACCAAAGACCCCATCTCTGAATGGCTACCACAATAACCTAGATCCGATGCATAATTATGTCAATACAGAGAATGTAACGGTACCAGCAAGTGCTCATAAAGTAGAATTCTCACGACGTCGGGACTGTACCCCAACAGTCTTCAACTTTGACATTAGGCGTCCGAGTTTAGAACACAGGCAGCTCAACTACATACAGGTTGACTTGGAAGGTGGCAGTGACTCCGACAACCCACAGACTCCCAAAACCCCCACCACTCCACTTCCACAAACTCCAACCAGGCGCACAGAGCTGTACGCTGTGATAGACATTGAAAGAACTGCTGCTATGTCAAGCCTGCAAAAAGCACTGCCCCGAGATGATGGTACTTCTAGGAAAACTAGACATAACAGTACTGACCTGCCTATGTGAGCCTGGAAAGCATTGAATCATTTGCACCTTTTTGTGAAGTTTATAAAATTGAAGATGCAAGTACTTTGCATTTCTTAACACTAACGCCTTTTATAGACTAATAGAACTTTTTCTGCATACTTCATGTACTTGTCTAACAAAAGGGAATTAATGTAGAGCAAATACTCATTTTAATAACACTATTTCATTCTGCGGTAGTAGGAATTACTGCATAGCAGCGTCGCCACCTTTCACAGTGCCTCTTTAAATGGATTAGAGCCTGAGTGACATGGCAGTTTTGAATTTATAAATATTCTGGTCCGGTGCCTGTAGTCGTGAATGGCATTTGTAACACTTTCTAAAGCCTCTTGATATGTGCATTATTTTCAGGTAAATCTGATTTTTTTAAAGGTACATATCTTTACATTCAATCTTCATTCAGATGGTTCCTCCAGAACGTGATGTATGTGATTCATTAATTCAGTTTGACTTACACAAGGTATCTTGGTTCATCTCAAGGGATATAAGTACCACACTTTTAAATGTATTTTTTTTTTTTTTTTTTTAAGACCACATGGGCAAGAAGGCCTCAAATTCCCAGTAGTTTTCTTAGCTTGTGTGATATCTGAGAGGTCACGTCAAAGCTTGCTTGGTCGGAGCTGTAAGTGCATCTGAAAAGAGCCTTAAGTCACTTCTGCCAGAAGAATTTCAAGTGATGTATGAAGTTCCCTGTGAAAACTGACAAAATTCTGATCTCCTTAGTTATTTGTGAAGGAATTCACAGGTTGGCTCTGTGAATCAAGGCTCACTGGTCATTTCTTAGTTCACCGTGCCTTCTTTTCAGTTGTATGTTTCTTTCGCCTTGTCCTATAACGTCTTAAGCGTCTACATTTTGTACATAGCTTTAATTATTGTTCAGGGTTCTTTGTGTTCGTCCTATTCTCTGGGTTTGCCAGAGAGAGACTCTTGAAGGTCAAATGGTTGTCTCTGTCCAGTGTTGTATGTGTTTCTGCGTGACCGAAATACCCCCCGTGTTATTGCACACCTGGAAAGGGTAGTGACGCATCCAGTGTCTTCCTCTGAAGCACCACACACAGGTGACGTGGGAGGCAGGGTCCTGGGCTTGGGAGTTCTCCACAGCAGTTGGTGCATTCGAGCCATGTGCATCCAGAGGTGATAGTTGTCTTTAATTTAGAAAGAATATGTAGTAAGTTATCTGAAGGTAGGGTTATCTATGAGCAGATTTCCTTTTCTTTTGCAGTTGGTGAATTTTTAAGAGCTGCTCAGTGTTACAGGTACATCCAGGTATCATGCGTTTGTTGCATATGCCAGCTGCATCCTTAGCTACTATTTTTTTTTTTAATTTCAGAGTAATTTTACAATTCTGGCACTATTTCCAGTGCACCTGGGTATTAGCGGCAGCGGAGAATACTGTTGAGCCAGGGATTGCAAAGGAGATGGCACTTGTGTGAGCTGGTGTGATTAAAACAAACAAAAAAAATCCCTTGAACTGTGTGTAAGGAAAACGTGCAAGAAAAGCTATTGGAGGAACTGAAGAGGAGTTAACCGTCTTCATGCAATATTTGAAGCTTTATTAAAAACAAAAATATTTCCAGTCTCTTAAACTGGAGGGTATTTCTCTTCCCTTGTTAACTTTTTCTTTGGTCTTCTCTCAGTTTAGTAGTGGCAACAGTTGACAGCGCCTGAGATCCCTGTTCCTTGCCATGTCCTTAAGGGATAGGATCAGGCAAGCTTTTCACTCTGTGAGGTTTTCCTTAGTCTATGGTACTGAGACGCCAACTGCACAAAGAACAACTTGCACAAGGCAAAGACGGGAGTCACTGAGAGCATTAGGAGAGATTTAAGAGATCAAAAAGCCAAACTTTTCACCGATGATTTCCCTGCCAGCCTGTGCCTCATAATGTGATAGGCTTGTTGGAATCTGGGGAGAACTTGGTGCTCAAGAAGCTAAGGAGAAGCTAGAGCTGGATGTCTTGCAGGTCTGCAGTGCTGCTAATGCTCCTTCACACCTTTGCCATTGCCTCATCTTGTGCCATAGACCAGTCCTGCTCTCTGCTGAAGAGGCATTGCCACTCTGTCCAAATACGTAGTGGATTAATGATACTGGGGTGATTCTTGTTCTGAGTTTATAGCTCGCTCACATTTGTGAGTCATACTGACACTTTAGCGTGTGTTTGGAGGCAAAACTGTTTGATCTGTCTAGCTGCCTAGAAATACTTGGACCTCAAGCATAGATATCTCAGAAATATTAGTTAATTTGATCCTTTAAACGCACCAGCGAGGCAGGAAATAATATTCTTAATGACAACTAGAGGAAGAGACTTTAGGTAGACCATGAGAGTTAAGAGACCTGCTGCAATTCCAGAAGACAAACATATTCCTCGTTAGTTCTAGTGCATTCTCCTATGCGCTGATACTGAATAGCCTCAGAAAGAATCGATGGGCTGAGTAGTCTTTGCTGTTGCAAATCTGTAAGTCACAGTACTTCATGTGTGTCTGTGTGTGTGTGTGCGTGTGTTGGGGGGATATTTTCCTAATTCTGGTGCCTGGATTTAAGGACTAACTCAGATGTCAGCTTCTGTGTTTTTTTGAATGCTTAGTCCTGACATTTTGTCAGTATCCTGAATAGCAAATGCATCCGGCAGAGTTCAAGGGAAAACCTTCTGTAGCCTTAATAATGTTAACCAGTCTGACACGGTATTTCCTACGAATATCTTTTACCCTCTTTCATCCTGCAGCTGGAATAATGCTTTTGTGTGTGTATGTGTGTAAGCTGGAGAATTACTGTGTAGTCCCTGTTCCCTGTCATCAGAATTATTTTTGTTTCCTTATTTTCTGCCCCTTGAAGTAGGTGTAGTTGCAATGCACTTTACCCTTGGAGACTTGGTAAATATTTTTGCAGTTCAGTCTCTTTAAAGGTTGTGATGTTAGATTCACTGTCTGTAGATTTAGAGTTCAATTTTCAGCTGAGATCTCTCCACAGTATTTAGACCATATTTATTCGGGGCTCACAAATGTATAGAGTGAGAAGCTACAAATATGTAACAGTTTTCTTTAATAATTGAGACTTGTTAATTTTACATAAGCCGTGTCCTGAAAAAATGGTGACATTTCCTTTGGTTCCACTTTTAATCCATAACCCGCAACTGACTCCTGCTCTTCAAGCATATAAAGTGAGGGAAAGCCTTATGCTGTAGGTACTCCTTAAATGCTCTGACTTGTGAAAATGAATGCAACACAGAGTGTCTTTTAAACAAGGAAATTCAATTTATAGGAAAAAAAAAAAAGAAGCGGTGGCCAAAAGCATAAAATAATAAAACTTGCCTCCATGATACTGTTGGTGAGAGCATAATGCGTTAGTTGTATCAGGAAAGCGATATTTTCCTTCTCACATAGATATCAGGAGGAGATACAATTTAAACGTTGTAGTGTTTCCCAGTGACTGACTTCACAAAACAATATAAAAAAAAAAAACCTCTGAAAGTTAACTGACCTTAGAGCCCTCTCTTTTCAATAATTTTTCTAAAATGTCAACTATACAGGTGTACTGATGAGTATGTTTGGCGCGCGGCAGGCGTTCAACGTGAGGGTGTGCGTTGCAGCCGGATTCCTGCTCCTAGTTAAGCCTACAAAACCTGGTGAAAAAGCCTACATGCTCCAGCGCGTTTCATACCATAAAATCCTTCATTTGTTTTCCACGATATTTAGTTATTTGTGTGTTTGAATCTCTGAGTAGGATTTGGGTGCAGCGAGGGCCCGGCAAGGTCTGAGCGGTGCCGAGTGCCGGGCAAGGCTGCTGTTCTGCAGGTGCCAGCTCAGCAGCTGCTTTTGTTGGACGTGGGCCCGAGTGCCTCGGCTCAAAATCTGCCTCTAATTATCCTAGTTTTATACGTGAGCATGTCCACAGTGAGACCGAATCGGGAAGGAGCAGATTGTCTTTATTCACTTCTGCTGAAGTAAAAAAAAAAAAACAACCAAAAAAGGCAATTTCTGATCGATTTCAGTTACTACTTGGAGCCTACAATGTTGGGTCTGGACCTCTGTTTCTTAGCAGTATTTTCTTCGTCCTATAAGGTGGAATCAATGATGAAAAGGCATTTCTACACTGCACTAATTTATTTATGGCTGCAAATAAGATTAAAAAAAGGAATGACTAGGAGCTAATAGTGGACTTGAGTGTGAAGTTTCCCCTGCAGGAAGCCAAAAGAAGCTTGGGCCTCCAGTTTGATGTGTAGAATTAGGTACCTCCGGAATTTAATTAGAAGATCTTTGCCATCCTTCCCTAGAGGTAGCAATACAGGAGTTTATATTTGACAGTATTTGCATAACATAAACACAAGTTCATTCATGATAACTTTATTTCAAATCCATATACACTCCAAAAAAAAAAAATTCCAGAAGAAATTCCACCACAAAACACTGCGTTAAGATGGAGTCAGAGTTGCTGATGTCCTTCTTACATATTAAATACTAAAAAGACAGGGAGTCTTGAGTAAGGAGCTTTCACAATCTTTAGAAATTCCTCTTTTGGACAAGATAAGGGAATTAAAAAGAAAAACCATAGCAACTGTAACTCTGGCCACGTATATGTTATTTCTTCTGACATTGTGCTGTAAGGTTTAATTAAGTCTGTCAGATTTTTTTTTTTTTAGGATATTAACCTGGTGTTTGCTCCAGATTAACGCAGTATTTTGTTTGGAAGTATGTAGGCATACCAACAGAGTATGGGATAGAACGTTACCTTTCAAGTTCATGAAACAAGTGTTGGACGCATCTATATTTTTATATATTATAAAGGGCATTGAAATTTTTTCTTGCAG